>ML824235.1:102654-119615 GCA_009831015.1 Picea engelmannii | reverse complement strand
CGAGTGCACTTAGCTAGTTTATGATTCATCCGAGATAGACACACTGGATTGCTGCGAAGCATGTGTTGAGATACTTGCGAGGCACAGTTGGACATGGTTTGAGATATACTTCCAGTATTGATATGATATGGCAGGAATATATTAACTCTGATTGGGCAGGGAGCGCAGTGGACAAAAAGAGCACCTTCGGGTGTTGCTTCACTTTGGGATCTTCCATGGTTTCCTAGTGTAGCAGGAAACGAACTTCTGTGGCTTTGAGCACAACAAAAGCAGAGTACATTGCATTAAGTATGTCAGTCCGTGAAGCAGTGTGGCTTCGCAAGCTCCTTGCAGATTTATCCGAACATGTGCTGGATTCCACCATTATTCATTATGGTAACCAAAGTTGTGTGAAGATCTCAGATAATCTAGTGTTTCATGACAAATCGAACCACATTGAGATCAAGTATCAGTACATTCGAGGCATCGTGCGGAGAAAGGAAGTACTGGTGCTGTACCTTCCTACAGATGAGCAGGTTGACCCTAAGTGTTCCTAGAGGGAGTAGCCTCTAGAACTCCACATGGGAGTGCCATGTGTGACAAACCTTTTGCTACTACGGTGGTTGTGTACCACTGGCGGAGACTGTGTGTCTCTGGACAATAGTTGTGTACTACTATGGAAAAATACCTCAGAGAGAGTAAATTGGCTCAAAAGGGAGAGGCGCATACGGAGTTTCTCCTCGGTTCAGGTGGGAGAGAGACGTCTCCCAAGACTGACAGACAAGTGTCACGAGTCTAGGGTGAAGTTTGTATACTTCAGAGACAAGCTTGGCATGATGCAGAATGTCTCCTTCGTTGAGAGGGAGTGTTGATGTTTGGACAACATCGGAAGGCATTCTCTTAGAATAATAATTAATAATATGATTATTGATTATTAAATATCATATATAATAAAGTAAATGATAATAATAAATAGTTATTGTTTATTCAAGGGACGCATCCTTTCATGGATGGTCACCATATGTTCCCTATATATGGAACACTCATCATTGTAATATATTGATCATATCTCATATGAAGAAAAACAACATAGATTGGGCAATGATGTCTTTGTTTCAACCATGTACTTGATGAGTGGTATACTGGTTGGTTTTCTGATATTTACCTAAAGTTCTTCTTGGCAAAACTGTTCACAAGAACATGATGAGATCTACCCGTGAGGGTTTGATCCATGACCCTTAAAGCTTTTTCTGAGCATACAAAAAAGAGGACAACAACAAGCACATTGGGTAAATCTGTTCTTTGTTTTTGCTAAGGTAATGTTCAGATTTGTTCTTTGTTCTTGCAAAGGTAATGTTCAGATCTGTTCTTTGTTTTTGCTAAGGTATTGTTCAGATCCATTGTATTATTTTTGTTATTGGTTTACATCAGAATTTGTGAATATATTGCTGATCCAAAACTACAGTAGTAAATAAAATTAAAAATATATTTATGTTTCTAGTTTTCCCTTAAAATTCTAACATCTAATTTGTTCGTCTTTTATGCACCCTTTCACTTGGAAAATTTTCGCATGAGTCTAACATCTCTTGCAAGCACTTTCAAAGTGATTTTGGGTGTCCCTTTCTTCTTTAACTTGCTGTTTTTGCAGGTTTAGTGAACAGCTAGGAGGAAGTGCTGCCAAAATTTCATGGAGTTGGAGCATCCAGGACCCCCTAAAACACCTCTTCTTTAATCTAAAGTCATTCTTCTACCATTCTGTAACTCTGTTTGGTCGAGTTATAAAGGACCAACACAAATTCTACCAAAAGAATTGTAACTTGAAAGACAGAGTGGGATCACACACTAGGCCTGCCATTCCCCCTACCCCTGGGGGAATTGTCTCTCTTTTGCTTTTTTTCTCTTTTATTTGCTTATTTTCATTTTTGCAAGTTAAAATAAACCTAAAATAAACCCAAGTACCGCAAAACAATTAGTGTAGTTTCAATTTCTTAGTTTAGTTAGTTTATTTTCATTTACTGTTATTTCAATTTAGCAAAGTAACGAATCTTCCCCGTCAGGGCCTTAGTATGCTCTCGGCCATTGCGAGCTTTGCTTGATCTGTGGTGTGATCATAAAGGGACCTGAATTGTGTGGAGTAGTTTAGCTAGGTGCCATTGGAGAAGTCATATCTGACATAGAACTTGTTTTGTCCACTCAATAATCTTCCAAAACACTGGAAACCATTTCTTCAAAGTATCAGTGGAAGGGAAAAACTACCCACTTTTGATCGTCTGTGGACAGACTGTACCCAAGAAGAACTTAGACATAAAGCTAGAGGAGTGGAAGACTCCCCTGATGACAATCATGCTCTTGCACTTCATACAAAGAAAGGAGGAAGATTTAAAAGAAACTTCAGGCAAACATTCAAAGATGAGAAGACTTCATCAGCTTCAAGTTATGATCAAAGAAGAGACATGACAAAGATCCAGTGCTTCAGATGTGACAAATATGGACACTATGCGAGAAATTGTCCTACCAGGAAGAAAGGAAGACAATATGCTTCCACCACTGACATTGATCCAGACCCACCTCAAAAGGATGAAGACAAGAGAAATGAGGATTACTTCCTCTAAAACCAAATACAAGATTGAGCATGACTGCAGATCCGGGTGAATTGTTTGATTTAATCATTAAAACTATAGTTGATTGCATCCTTGATAGTGAAGGGTATTATCTCTAGTGTGAGAGCCCTCATGACTTGGACCATTATCCCTGGTATAGGAGTCCAACCTTTATTGATTGATTATTATGCTAGTACAAAGGTCATCAAAATACTGTAGAGTTAGTAGAGCACCTGAGAAGACATAAAATATCTAGCAAACAAGAAAAATAAGATATCCATCCTTCAGACTTCAGAGGGAGTTACTTGACTCAGAAGGAGTCAAAGAAATTGAGAAGAAGGAAAAGACATTACCTTCTTCCCTTCAACAGTTCAGAGGGGGACAACCATTTTTCTAGTTGATCCAGCCGATATCCCCAGAGATATTGCAGTAGGACATAAAAGGCCTGTCTAGGCTCGACAAACTCTGCAAGAGGTAGAAGGACATGCAACCCCTCAAGGCACATTCTGAGAAAGCAAGAGACCAAAGAGATTTTCGAGCTGCCTTTCAGCCATGAGCCACATCATTGATTTTGAACCTTCTTGTCATGAAGAAGCTACAGGTGAGAAAGTATGACAAGATGCCATGACAGAAGAATATCAGTCTATCTTGAAGAATGATGTATGGGATATTATTCCGAGACTAGAAGGGAAGTCTGTAGTGACTTCCAAGTGGATCTATAAGATCAAGCATGTAGTTGATGGAAGTATCGAGAAATACAAAGCGAGATTTGCAGCTAGAAGATTTCCACAAACAAAGGGAGTTGACTATGATGAGACATTTGCTCCAGTAGCCCGATACACTTCCATCCATTGTATCATTGCACTAGCTACATCCATGGGTTGGAAACTATATCAGATGGATGTAAAGACAACCTTTCTCAATGGTGAGATTGAGGAAGAAGTTTTTATCGAGCAGCCATAAGGATTCGTTATACACAACGAAAAATCACATGTGTGCAGGTTGAAGAAAGCCTTGTATGGACTAAAGCAAGCACCTCGTGCTTGGTATGAGAAAATTGATGGATTCTTGATGAGTTTGGGCTTCAACAAGAGTGCTGCTGACCCAAACCTATATTATCACATTGATGGCAATGAGTGCTCCAAAGTATCAAGATGACAAAAGGTGATACAATTTCTACCTTCTTTATGAAGATGTCAGATATTAGAGATCAACTAGGTGCCATTGGAGAAGTCATATCTGACAGAGAACTTGTTTTGTCCACTCTCAATAATCTTCCAAAACACTGGAAACCATTTCTTCAAAGTATTAGTGGAAGGGAAAAACTACCCACTTTTGATCGTCTGTGGACAGACTGTACCCAAGAAGAACTTAGACTTAAAGCTAGAGGATTGGAAGACTCCCCTGATGGCAATCATGCTCTTTCACTTCATACAAAGAAAGGAGGAAGATTTAAAGAAACTTCAGGCAAACATTCAAAGATGAGAAGACTTCATCAACTTCAGGTTATGATCAGAGAAGAGACATGACAGAGATCGCGTGCTTCAGATGTGACAAATATGGACACTATGCGAGAAATTGTCCTACTAGGAAGAAAGGAAGACAATATGCTTCCATCGCTGACATTGATCCAGACCCACCTCAAAAGGATGAAGACAAGAGAGATGAGGATTACTTCCTCTAAAACCAAATACAAGATTGAGCATGACCGCAGACCCAGGTGAATTGTTTGATTTAATCATTAAAACTATAATTGATTGCATCCTTGATAATGAAGGGTATTATCTCTAGTGTGAGAGCCCTCATGACTTGGACCATTATCCCTGGTACGAGAGTCCAACCTTTATTGATTGATTATTATGCTAGTACAGAGGTCATCAAAATACTGTAGAGTCAGTAGAGCACCCGTGAAGACATAAAATATCTAGCAAACAAGAAAAAAAAGATATCTATCCTTCAGACTTCAGAGGGAGTTACATGACTCAGAGGGAGTCAAATAAATTGAGAAGAAGGAAGAGACATTACCTTCTTCCCTTCAACAGTTCAGAGGGAGACAACCATTTTTCCAGTTGATCCAGCTGGTATCCCCAGAGATATTGCAGTAGGACATAAAAGGCCTGTCTAGGCTCAACAAACTCTGCATGAGGCAAAATGACATGCATTCCCTCAAGGAACATTTCGAGAAAGCAAGAGACCAAAGAGATTTTCGAGCTACCTTTCAACCATGAGCCACATCATTGATTTTGAGCCTTTTTGAGATTCTTTTGGAGAGATCTCAACCATGGATTAGAGATGGCTTAGAGTGATCCTAGCCATTCATCTTTTAGGTTTCCTTATGATGGTTCAAGAGGGGTGCATAGGGCCAAAGGAGGTTCATTCCTTTGTTTGTTCACCAAGAGAGTTGGGAGAGGAGCAAGAGGATGAGGATGGAGGCTATGGGTAAGGGAAGCTTGGGCACCTCCTATCATGGAGGGCTCATGGAGGCTTAGACCCTCGTTTATTTGTGGTGGTTGTTCCAGCTTTGAGGAGGGCGCACTTGAGGAGGAGGGCGCACACTTAGCAGGCACTAGCAGTACTTAGACGATCACAGATCTGTCAGTTTCAGTGGGGAGGTAGCACACAACAACTTCTTTGTGTGCAAGGGATTCTTCATTTGAGGTCAGAGGGTCAAGGGCGCATTGTTTCAGTGAGATTGGCAACAGAGGAAGAGGGTGCACTTAGCTTGGATGCATATCTCTTCTGGAAACTCCAAAGCATCTCGAGAGGAGTTGCTATTGTATCAAGTTCCATTGTATTTGCATACTTGTTGTATCTCATGCTTTAGACATCACTTATATATACTTTCATTTTAAACTGGTTTTCCCCGGGGGTGTTTTATCTAGGGTTGTGTTGACCAAAAATACTTGTGTCCAATTTTCATGCATACTTAGAGTTTAGATCAGCGTTAGGAGCTTGTTAAGATCCTAGAGGATTGCTATATGTTTTGAGGTTTGCATGTACTAACACTTGATTACTAAAACTACTTTCAAGGGCACCTTAAAAGGGCATATAACCATCAATTGAGGGACGATCTCTTGGCAGATTTGAGTAGATCTGTTTGCTGTCCGAAAATGCAGCAAAACCTGTTTGCTGTCCTAAAATGCAGCAAAAGACAGATTTGATTGATGAAACTTAGAGCCCAACAAGAGGTCAAAGACAGACCTGTTGGGCAGCCCTCATAGTTCCTCAAAATTTCTAGCATCAGAGCCTTGGTGGATAAGCTTGACTGATTTGTAGAGCATATAGTGGGCAGTTTTGTGGGACTGTTTTGGATAGTGTTGGACAACCTCTTTTCACAGCTGTGTTGATAGGAGCGAGGCTGTAGTTGGAAAACCTCTTTTCACACTTGTGTTGACAAGAGTGAGGTTGTAGTTGGACAACCTCTTTTCACACCTATGGTTGACAGGAGTGAGGCTGTAATCTTTTGCAGTGTGTAGCATCCGTTTGAGTTTCAGTGGACAGACATGTCGGTATCTCGGATGAGGGCAGAGGATAGGCTAGACGGAGCTAGCAACTAGTCCCCTTGGAAGACCATGATCATATTTGTCTTGGAGGATCTTGAACTATGGGATATGGTTCAAGTTCCAGTGGTTCTTCCTCTTGTCATTGCTCCCTTGCTGGTAGCAGAGTTCAGGAAGAGGAACACCAAGGCGAAGAGGACTATTTGTGATGCGGTGAGAGACCATGCCATACCCCATTTGACTGGGAAGGAGTATGCCTTTGAGATGTGGGCCGCATTGTGCAAGCTGTACCAGAGTCCAAATCAGAAGAAGAAGATGGTTATGCAGGAGAAACTCAGGGGCATTCAAATGCTCAATTCTAAGGTGGGTGACTTCATACCTTGGTAGATTTACACAGATTTGAGTTGAGTTGGGAGCAGTTGGAGAGATTGTGGATCCATAATTTTTGGTGAGGAAAGCCTTAAACGACTTCTCCAAACCTTGGGTTTCATTTGTACGAGGCATTGTGGCTCGGGAGCTCATGCCCAGTTGGGAGAGACTCTGGGACGACTTTGTTCAGGTGGAGCTGAGATGCAACTTTGGATCTTCAGGACAACAACGTATATCTGAGGGTGATGAGGATCTTGCTCTTTGGACAAAGGGCAAGAAGAAGGACGACAAGGGTGCTAGACAGGGTCCCAAGGGAGGGGCCAAGCCAAAAAAGAATAGCAGTGGGCGAGAGAGAGATATGAGCGCAGTGAGATGTTTTGCTTGTGGAGAGATGGAGCACTATGCTGGACAGGGTCCTAAGAAGAAGAAGAAGAAGAAGAAGAAGAAGAAGCAGGATGGTACGACAACGACTTTAGAGGAGGAGGAGTTCACTGCTCAGTTTGAGAGGGAGTGTGATTTTGTCAGTTGTTGTTTGTCTTTTGATGCACCATCCAACGATTGGTGCATAGACAGAGTTGAGGAGATCCCACAGATTGAGAGTGTTGTATCTCGTGGTACACAGACTCAGATTTTGAGGACACCATATTCAGGGGTGACTGGTCCACCCGGGACAACTTCAGTTTCAAAGTTTCCGAGTAGACAGACTGTTGGTGCAGAGGCTTCAGAGCATCAAAGATTGATGAGTGGGAGCAGGGCACAAGAGAGGCTTGAGCCTCACTTGGCTATGGAGACGAGTAGATCAACTTCAGGTTCCACTTCAGATGGAAGTCACTTGGTGAGAGACCAAGTTGAGGATCTTGGTGAGATGCCAAGGTCCATATACTCTTGGTGAGAGGCCAAGAGGTGAGATTCTTGGTGAGATGCCAAGCGTGAGACTCTTGGTGAGATGCCAAGAGATGTGACTCTTGGTGAGATGCCAAGAGTAGGGACCTTTGGTGAGATGCCAGGAGGTAGAAATCCTTGGTGAGATACCAAGGTTGAGATCTTTGGTGTGATGCCAAGATCCAGGTGATCTCTGATAGGTGGAGATGCACTTTGTGGTGAACTAACTAAGTTCACTTACGTAAACATCCAATGTAAATAAGACAGTAAGTTATAATTCATAAAGTACAAATAATAAATGTATATAAGAATATATGAAATAATAAGATATATTACAACTGAGAACTGAGGGTTGCATATATACCCACGCAGGGGTGCCCTTTCATAAGAGACATGACCTTTCATATGTCATGTCTCTTCCTAATTAATTATTAATTATTAGTTATTTATATTTATTTATATTTATATATTTTATGTTTGTTACATAGCCTTCCCCTTTAGAAATGCTTTGTCCTCAAAGCACATTTATGGAGAGGCTTATGTCCTTGTTCTGGCTTTCCATGTCTTCGCACGATTCTTTGTTTTTTGTGTTTGTCAGGATTGACGATACAAGACAATATGAGTGACGAAGAGTTGAGCAGAATTTTTGAATTGTGAAATGGTCAGACCATCCTAAATCAATCTTTTGTGGAATGTTGCACTTCCATGATGAATGTTTATCATGAGACTGAATTGTGTTGGTATCAATATTTTTTAGATGATAAGTTAGTCGTTCCCTTCTTGAATGACATCGATATTCTGACTGGTTAAGATATCTACTCATATGATTTGGATGTCGATAAGGAGTTCTTATAACATGATTTTTCCTTATCATACTTGTAGCATTTTCCTCGTTCTACTTTGATATATGATTTCCTTCATGCATAGATGTTGCCTTATTAATGGGAGGATTTTGATTAGTGAGTGTACCTGGAGCTTCCATCGTTTGTATCCCAACATCTGACGTTGTTGAATTTGTAGCTTCTTGAGCGGTACTTTCTTTATTACGTGATTTGGCGATATCTTTAATGTCTGGATTTTCAAGTTTCTCTTCTTTCAACTTTTTGATTTGTTCTAGTAGCTCCTGATTAAGGTTCTTCAAACAAGAATTTTCTTCTTCTTTCTCTTAGAGGTTCTTCTTGAATTCTTTTTCGAGATCCTCTTTTTCTTGTTCTAATTTTTTTCCATATTGCATCATAACCTTAGCCTTCTTGATTTGATTAAGTAGATTTTTACTGTGTTCCCTTAAACGAGAATTTTCTTTGTTTTTATCCTTGATAACTTTGTCAAATTCTTTTTGTATTGCTTTTTTATTTTCTTGAAGTATTACTTCTGAGCTATTGTTAAATTCTTCTAATGTTACCGAATTTGGCTCCGATGTAGTGTCTTGTAATGTTATCTGGGAATGTCACAAACTTTTTTTCCATGTTTAAGATGAAGGTACCTAGACTTTTAAACCAGGGCAGCCCGATAATGATGTCGATTTATTCTCTATACATAGTTGTGACATAGAATTGAGATGTATATTCATATTCATCAATTTTCACTAGTAACTCCTTAATTTGAAAAATATTTTTCTTTTCAATTACATTTAGCTCTGGAATTAATAATTGATCTGCCAAATCAATATTAATGTAATTTTCATTATAGTCCAAGCTGATAATGATGTTAACCTCTCTTCCTTGAATACTCCCCTTTAATATGGAAAACCCGTAAGATGAAATTGGATAACCTTCATAAGTAAATCTTTCTCCCTTCACATTACTCGTATCCATTTTGTTTTTGTTAGAATTTTATGATAACTAATTCTTGATTGTGTCGCTTATATATCCTCTTCTTGCTTTTCACTTTGGAGAATATCTAGTAACTTCTTGGAAACTTTATGCTTTTGACTTGGAATAATATAATAATATATCTTTAATTCCACTACGCCTTCAATAATTTTTTTATTAATATTCACAATCAAAGGTCCTTTTGTACTTTTCACTTTTTAATGAAAAGTAATATAACCTTTTCGACTTTATATTGTAATTGTTAAGGTATTAATGTTTGATTTTAACCTTAACTTTCCCCTTGTTATTAGACTCTTTTGTCTTTTCATGGATATTTTTAGAATTCCTAAATATGAAATGTAATTTTTTGTTTTTTCTTTTATGTATATTTTATAATATAAACTATATAATGGATAGTCATGATTTTTTAAACGGCGGCTTGCTCCCACAAATTGCAATCACAGCCGTACAGTATGGATTAGATGATGGTACGGATCTATAGATGAAAGTGGCGGCTGTACGAATTACTGATAAGTATGGTGGTAGCCAAAGTTTTTTCTGTGATTATACAGTGAAATCAAATGACTGGTCGTACGGCTGTTATGGCAGTTTTTTAATTCACACAAGACTATGGGTTAGAGGCATGGACATAATGTACGACAAACAACAATAATAAGGGTAGCGGTTGTGGTACGGTGTGTTGACTGCCTCTTCAATTAGGGGGTCAACTCCATATACCTTGAAGATATGCATCATCAGATGCAAACACGTCGAAGACTTTTTGGTTCTACATGGCATTTTTTTTGCTCCAGCACACAGTTTTGTAAGCGGGATTACCGCACCCCTGCGCGGGTTTATAATGTAATAGGTCTACATGGATCATGTTAGGTCAGTTGCCTTAGGGTTTCTTCATTAGGAGAGTTCATTTCGCTGAGTGTTTTTTATCCTCAGGATGTTAATGTGGCCTAACCAGCCGGGTTAATCTCCCTTGAGTTTTTCACTCCCACCCAATAAATCCTCCAAAGTGGTGAAAGGCGTTTTAATGAAGTCATTCCTAGGTAGCTAATGTTTAGGAATGTTGTAAATGACCATGTAAGACAGCACGCGAAATTTCGTGGAATTCCATCAAGTCTAGCTAGGTTTTTTTTAAGGTTTCGAATTAATTAATTGATTAATTAATTAATTAATTCTGGGTATTTAATGTAAAACTTAGGTCTCGAGATTTGCAATAGGGATATTTGTACTCAAAAGAAAGCTAATGAGACCCCCTGCACCCATGGACCAAGTTTCAACTCAGCCGGACAAGTTTTGCTAGGTTGTTTGTCCACTTAGGAGTATTTCAGGAAAATGGCGGTTTTAATTGCCAAACCCAGAACATGAGAAAATGTAATTTTTGTAATAGTTAGTCAAATTAGGTGAAGTAAAGGTGATTTTAATGGTGAGAGAACCCACCTAACCCACCTAACCTATTCCTAACCTTTACCGACCCCTTAAACCCTCTTTTAATTTTTATTTACCTTTTTCCATGTGAGTGATACACCCCCCTCTTAAAAACCGTACGACCTTCTTATGCATCTAATTAATAAATCTTTTATTAAAGAGTTTTGGGCCCCTCCTCATGAGGTGCGCCCTCCCTATCCCTTCTCCATTACATGGACTCCACACTCCACGTCCCCCTTTCCTCACGTAAACTCAACCTCACGACCCTCACGTGTTCCTCACGCTCCTCACGTGTTCCTCACGCTCACTCCCACGTAAATGTTGGAAACCATCTTCAATTGGTGCGTGGGGCCTCTCCTCCTACCTTACGCCTTACCCTCCACGTCCTTTTTGGAGTGTGACACACACACTCCCCCACACTCCAAGCACACTCCTAGCTCACGCACTCACATCCTCATGCATTTCCTTTTTAAAAAACTTACGTCCTTCTTGGCAGGTACGTCCCCTTTCCTTTTTAATTTTGGAAACTCACTCTTGAATGCGTGGGCCTCTCCTCCACCTATCACGTCCCACTTAGAGTGTGGACGTCACACTCCTCACATCCTTCCTCTTATCTCTCACGCTTTCCCTCAAACTCATGCTTTATCCACAGTTTATTTGGGAAGTGTCTCATGCAGAGATGGAAACATCTCATTAAAAGTGGAATGAAAGCATTCAACTATCTTTTAATTGGTACGTGGGCCTCATCTTAGCTCATACGTTTCCTTTCCTTTGCTTTCTTCCCATCCACTTCACTTTCTTGCCATTCCCCTCACCCTAAAAGCCTATCACCTCTTTGGTTGATTTTCTCCATGAGTTGTCTTGTTCCTTGGATCTTTGACACTTGTTGAAGATCCAAGAGGGGTCTCCTTAGCTTCTCAAGCTATTTAAGAGACCTCTCACTCACTCTTTCATCACCTTTCATTATGGTACTGTTATGCTACTCTTTTCTCACCATCTCATTCTCTTCCTCTCTCATCATTATTGTCACTACTCTTCATTGATGTGGCTATTGAAGAACTTGTAGCAATTAGTTGCTACAACTTCTTCCATTTGGATAATAAAAAGAACTGCTTTGGAGGATTTTGTGAAGATCTACAAGTATTTGTGTTCTTACAAACATATGAGGTAAAATCGTTTTGATTTCATATAATGGTTGCATGAATGGATCTTAGGTAAAGTATTTTATTTAAGTAGATCTTGCAAAGAGTAGTCTTGTGAATCTATATATGTGGTTGGCTAGATAGGGTGCAAGTATTTCACTTGAATCTATATATGCATGGAGTGCTATATGTTTTGAGCTTTGCATGTACTAACACTTGGTTACTAAAACTACTTGCAAGGGCACCTTAAAAGAGCATATAACCATTAGTTGAGGGAAGATTTCTTGGCAGATTTGAGCAAACCTATTTGCTGTCCTAAAATGTAGCAAAGGATAAATTTGATTGATGAAACTTAGAGCCCAACAAGTTGTCAAAGACAGACCTGTTGGGCAGCCCTCATAGTTCTTCAAAAATATACATAATTATCACTAATATAGTAGTTAAATGATCTTAAATCTATGTCTTCATATTTTTTGCAATTGATTTGACATTCTTCATGTTTTTTTTTTATATATATGCATCAAAATATATTAAAATATGTATTATATAAAAAATGCTCCTACTCCTGGAATTTTTTGAAAATTGTGCTCCTCGCTCCCAACAACCTTACTTTAGACACTTGCAACGTGTATTGAACACTGGTTGTACTCTCTAGTTTTGTTGACTTTTTTCTTGGTCATTTGTTGGACATCTAAGTCACTTGACACGATGACACAGGACATAGAGGACACAAAACACGAGTATTCAACACGTGAAATTTCGACCCCGAAAACAAGACACAGAGGGCACGTTTATATTTATATATGTATATTAAAAAATATTATATATATGATTTTTTTTTTTAAATTACACATACAAAAATTAAATTTAGACATAAAGATTCATGTTTTATTAGAAACTAGAAGATTTGCATGATACAAAACTTTAGACATGTAACATAAATGATAAATCATGATTCAATTTACATTGTAACATCAATGATGATCAAATGACAAACACTGAACACACAAGAAATTAGAACCATAAGCTGCAACATTCTCGATCTCAATAAGTCATCAAAATCAAAATGCACATAGATACTGAGTTAGAGTCACTGATACTATAGGTGGGAATACCAATGGAAAATACAAAATATCCATAGGGTAGATAATAGAACCGTAGATGGAAGAATCTCATAGCTCATGAGTCACAACTGTTAGTAGTCCTCCATGTCACAATCATCAAGATTAACATCACTACTAGTGCTCTCTCCGCCATCCTCCTCCTCCTCTTCCTCTATATCCAAAGCAATTTGTGCATTTGTTGGTGTGGAGGATGACCCCTTGAGAGGATCACCATCATCAAAAGTGACCGGCTCTAGCACTGGTTCATTAAGATCCAAGCTGACTAATGCCAATTCAACATTGTTGTCCAAACCCATATCATCAAGAAACACATCCTACATTTTTGTCTTTCCCGTTTCTTCTCTCTACATGTAAATAAGATGGAGGTTGGTGTGCACATACACCATTAAGTCAACTGACACGATGAGAAAAGAAGAGTTCAACATAAGAGTTTATACTTGAGTGAAGAGTACATTTTTACTAGGGTCATGACAAAAGATTTCAACAATCAATGCCACTAACTTCGAGGTACATAAAAGGCTTGGTGCTATTGATTAAATGACAATTCCATGCCGTCATGATAGAATCCAGTGGATGTTACGAGGAAAATCTCTCTATGGCTAGGGCTAAACCACAACAGACGGAAATGACTGCAGAAATCAATTCTAATCTTAAATCTGCTATATAAGCAAATATGCTAACGAGACAAGATAAAGAGCCTACCTTGTCCAGACGTTTGATGAAGTCCATCGTTGAGCACTTGACTCAAAGCAATACATCTACAACTTGTCCTCAACAACCAAGAAACCCAAGCATATGGTGATAATATATAAAGTTAGCACATGCAATAGCATAATCCATCAACATTCATAACGAATATGCCCATGGAATGGCAATTCAAATATTACAAGATATTAATTGGACGAGGAAAGAGTATTTCTATTAAAATGTAATCAACAGAAGTGAATGAATTACAAACTTCCATGCCGACATGGTTCAGAACCAAGAAACTAAGTCCCTTCTAGCTGGGCCTCCACCACTTCAATCCTCCACCAAAGGCAAGCTCATATAAGAGAGACAATGAGGTTCTCAATCAAGTAGGGAAGAGCTTGGGGGCTGAACAATGTGTTCAGACTTAAAAGGACAAAGGGATGTAGACTCAATATGAAGTGAATAATTTCTCCAGAGTAACTTTGCTCTCGAAGTTGAATTCTTCTCTCCTTTTCCATAGCTCGGATATGGCCCATTTATAGCGTTCAAGTGGAATTGAAGGGCAGAGTCAGAATGTTTCCAGTATATGGAAGGTCAAGGATCATGGATCCCGTGACGTGACATGGAAACTCGACACTATTTTTTAATTTTGGTTACAAAACCCAATGTACTCAGGCTGTAGTGGTGCAACCTGCGTATACACATGCTGTATAGTAGTTAGGGCACGTATATGTGGAAAAATATTGTTTTTAGCTTCGGGATTTGCAAAAAGGGACTTCAAGTCTGCATAGGGAAATGGAAAAAGGCATTCTAAGCAAATTTGCATAGGGTGAGGCAAATCTTGCTATAACAGTGGAAACATTGCAATCCTGCCAATCTTGAATTCCTGGAAACCGTTAAGTCTGCTGAATTTTGAATGGGACCTAAAATTCTACTTTCTCCGTATGAAGTCAAATGAGGTTGGAACCACTCTCAAACATCTTGAAACAATTAATAGTCATGTTAAAAATTTAAGTAAAAGGATGAAAATGAAAGTTTAAGAATTTAATATTACCATTAATTACTAGGGTGCGTGAAATGGAGGGGGTGGGGACCTCTTTAAATAGCATTAGTAGGGAAAAATAACCATCAATTGCACACCAAAACACCTCACAATTCCAACTTGCATGAGAAAACGTGAGTCCGGGACCTTTCCTATGCATGACAAGTGTTCTGAAATTGAGACACGTGCAAGGAAAGTGTCAGACATTGATTTGGCAGGAGACGTCCCAAATCCCTGTCCCCACGTTGGATACGCGTCACAGAGGGTTAAATGGATGTGTCATGTTTCATAGTTGGACATTAGTAAAACGATCTTGATTTATTTATAATTTTTCTATTTTTTAACTAAATCTTTGGAAAAACATTATTTGGCCACAAGCTAAGGGGGTGGTCTCTTTCACCAGCAGACAATTTTGACCACATGCCAATGACTCTTGAACTTGCCCAACAAAACATTGCTCAAGAGCAGTTCTGATACCAATGTAATGAACCAAACTGGTTCATCCACTAACTATCCAAAATAGATAGGATAAAATAAAGAAATCCAAAAGGATAAATAATTATTAATGTTGATGTGATGGTGATTACAATGGCATGTGACATGTTATCGCACAGTTTGTAGATAGGTGAAAGGCTTAGAGAATAGTAGGTCAAACTGGCGAAACATGAACCTTCCCCACCCAATGTCACCACAATGGGGAGGTTCTTTCTATTTAGGGAGGTTAGGCCCAGGGGAGACGTCCCCGGTGACCTGGGGTTTTGAAGAGGCTAAAGGATAACAGGAATAAGATAAGTTTCCCCTTCACAGATCACCACCAAAGCAGATAGTTTGGCCATAGCCAATAAAGACAACCAAATAGGATCCCTACCCGAGAACAAAACAACAATAAACTGATATATGCAGGCTTTGGTTAGTACTTCATATATATTAAAGACTATCTGATATTCAATATAAGCAATTGAAAAGTAAATGTTGACGAAGTCAATGTTTACAAAATAGCAATAGCAGTAATGTCACTTCAGCAATAAATACAACAATCAATGTAACAAATCACATCTTAACTTAATTAATGCCTGTTGTCGCTCAGTTTGTAGTTTAGGTCATAGGCTAGAAGATAAGGGTCAAGCTGGCGTAACAGGGACCTACCCCACCCAATGTCAACACAATAGGGAGGTCCTTTCTATTTAGGGTGGCTAAGCCCAAGGGAGACGTCCCTGACAATCTGGGGTTTGAAAGGAAAAGGCTCAAGGGATTAAGGCTAGTTTCCCCTTCACAGATTACCGCCAAGAAGATAGTCAAATAAAGAATAACCACAAAAGGGCACCTGCTTGCGAGACAAGACAACAATGAAACTAGTACATGCAATAGTGGTTAGTACTTCATAGATCAATGACTATCAAAGTTTCAATGTATATGAGCATATATAGCAGTAAATATTGACGAAGTCAATGTTTGCAATAACAACAATGGCATATAATGTTACTTTGTCAATAAACACTGGAATAATATAGCATCTAATGAAAATTAAATCAATGTATTAAATGTCATTTATTGCTCATACACAATGGAGTGCTGCGTCAATATCCTAAGGATGACGTCAACTTCTTTAGGGTTAGTTTAATTAAGCAATGCAATAGACAAAGAAGGTCAGCGTTTTGTCAATTAGCTAATGAAAATTACCAATACATCAATGTCTATCACAGGATGACCAGGCCAATTGTAATTTCTATCAACAATAGCTCAAATTAGGCATAACATCATCATTTATTGCAGGGTTAGAAGGCTGGCTGCGTCAAGTATGACGTCAGCCCTGGTTAGTGCACTAGGGTTAGTTAGGGTTTCAAAGTTTGAAAGTTTGAAAGATGAACAAGCTCAACGTTGGGGAGAATACTAGTGCCTTAGGGTAATATGGAGTCAAAAGTAAGGGCAAAACCTCAGGAGGATCAAAATTTAAAGACGAGAAGGTTAGGTTCTATGGTGCTGCAATGGCAGGGCCCTAGAGTCAAAACCCTAAGGGAAGGAGGCTCATTCCGGTGTTGCTTAAGCAAGGCCTCATGCTGCTTCCTCTTTCTTTAAATACTCTTGGTAAAACGGCTAGCTTTAAAGTACAAGTCTAAGGGAGAAAAGTGTTGTGGGAGCAAGGCTCTTCAAACCCTAAAAGTTAAAACCCTAGGTGTAGAGTCAACTAGGCCTAGGACGTCACCTTTATTCAACCTATACTTAAAAGCTCACTCAGAAAAAGGATGATTAGTGTAGCAACGACTAGGCTATATCTTCCTTAATCAATGGATAAAACAAGTTTCTCAAGCATGGGGACATATAGCAAGGACCTACTTGTGTGCTTGCTACCTAGGGTTTCAAGATTAAGCAATATAATAGCAA
>ML824235.1:90796-101751 GCA_009831015.1 Picea engelmannii | reverse complement strand
GGAAAGTTTCCACAGAGGATCATTCAAGCCATGTTCATGAAGTGATATGGTCTAGGGATGTCCAGTCATAGTAAGACTAGGGGTAGGTGTTGTCCGTGGGTGCCTTTGTAGGAGGTGAGCTGTACCCGTCATGGATGCACTTTCTCCAAGCCCCTTTATTGCCTTTATTTTTTATTTATTGCTTTTCTTTCTTTTTACTTCAAGATCTGACCAGAGGACACTGCCTTGGCGTGGTGACCAGAGCTGACAGTGTTACCCACTGGTATTTTCGCAGAAATGATAAAGCTGGCTCGTGATGAGACCCCCTTTCCCTTGGCCATGCAACCAAAGGTTATTGCCCTGGCGTGGTGACCAGATAATGGCAATGTCATACTGCTAGATACGTATGAACATAATGGGTCGGCTCGTGATGAGACCTCCCATCCTCTTGGTTGGGTCTTGTTTTTGTTATTTTTCTGAGGGTCCCTTTTGTTTCTTATCGAGAGGCCTTTTATTGCCTTCTCGGGGATCCCTGGGCGAAGCATCTCTAGGTTTCATTTCCTATGGCTTTTATCTTTTACTAGCTGCTTTTACCCCATGGGCTTTTAGCCCCTTCCCATAGGACAAAGTCTAACCCTCAAAAGGTCATCCTAATGGCCGGACTAAGGGAATGAGATGGATGTACGGGAGATAAGATGTAAAATGATAGAATGGTGGGAGCGGACGATGGCTCTGCAAATCCTCCCTGGTGGCTAACCAAAACCCATGAGTACAAGCTTGTTAGGTCACCCCGTTAATCCCCCAAACAATAGTCAAGTGGATTAGTGTAAGATCCAAGCAGTTATCAGAAATGTAAGGAACCTGATGCATATATAAGAAGGTTATAACGATCAAACATGACAGATACCATGATACCTTTGACCAATTACCTCATGGAGCAAGAGTCTTCTCTGATACAAGTCCAAGCCGATGATGATGGAAGCTGTTGCTGCTATCAGGACAAGTCTGGTGAAGAAGAAGAAGGATGGGCCCTCTAGGGCCATGCTCAGGTCGATCCTGCTCTCGGTACTCCATGTCTAGGACCTGTGGGCCTCGAGACATGATCTCCTAGTTATCCCTAGAGATCGGGGATAACGATGCCTTCAACTACCATTCAATTGCTCATAAAGTGAAACGTTGCTGCATCAAGATGAGATAACCAAGGGTGATGTCAACAATCTAGGGTTAGTAGGGTTAGCTAGAGGTTAGGGTTAGTATAGTTAGGGTTTCAAAAGGTTTAAAGAGTTTGTTTATGACCAATTTCACTTCAACGCAAGGGGGTCTTAGAGATCAGTGCCTTAAAGAGTAAAATGGAATCAGCTAAGTGAAGGACGTAGAAGCTGAAGGAAGTAAGGGGCAAAAATGGCTAGCTCATAGATCAAGACAAGAGGGTTTAAGAAGGAGAGTGTTGCTAAGGAAAGGCTCTTTCATCAAACCCTAAAAGAAAAAGACCCTAGGTGTAGATGACCTAGGCCCGGGACATCCTCTTTCTCTTGAGATAAAAGGGTACGGCTAGCATAAAGGAAGAAGGAAAGAGGAGTGTAGCTATGGCTAGGCTCTCTCTTTCTTCTTCAATGGCTTAAAACTTCTCTATCAAGGGACATGAGACAATGACCTACTTGTGTGTTTGTCCCCTAGGGTTTTGATTTAGCAATATTTATAAATAGATGCAAGAAATTAAACTACAACCATTCAATCAAGAAGTTTTGCAGAAAAATACTTACAAATCATCAGGAAATAATCATGCAAACCCTAGTTGTAAACCTTCCTTCTAGAGAAACACCATAGAATGCCAAAAATCTCTTCCTTCAACAAGTGCGCCTTCCTTAAATCAACAAATTACCCAAATAGGGCGCAAATTCTAGACCTCACTAATGAGTGAGTGAAAGATGATGATAAAATGAGGATAAAAGTCCTCAATATATAGTGTACCAATGACCTAATTTACTTTTTAGGTCATAAAAAGGTCGACAAGGCCATAATACCAAAATCATACTGTTTTTACATCAAATTGTCAAACTAAATCCTAAATCAAGCTGAAAAGGAAATAAAAGCCCCCTCAAAGGAGACGTTAGCCCCTTCTGAGGCAAATGGGGCATCTTGGAGCAAAACGTTAGCCCTCATTGGGCCTCTCCAGCCTGCCACACGTGCCAATGCTGCCTAATCTGCCTCCCAAGGCGTCCATGAAGCTGGGTGACGTGATGGTCAAGATGGTGACGTCCTAGGCCTTCCAAGGCCAACGTTCCATTGAAAAGGGGTCCTTCCCCCTAGGTCTAGTCCTGCGAAAGTGCCCCTGATGGGACGTCCTCTTCCTCTCAGGTGCAAAACCTTTGACCATCCTCTGCCCTGTCTCTGCCCCTTGATGGGGTCTCCGCATCCATCTGGTGGGCTCTTCAGCCCCATGGAGGTCCGAACTGATCATTTCCCCATGTGTACTGGTCCAAATGGTACCTGTCCGTCGGGTATGGTCCTGCACATCAAAGGCTACGCCCTCCATGGGCTCATCAGTCACAGGGATCACAACAATGTCAATCACATTTCATCATTAATATTATCAAACATATGCATAAAATCCCTAATACATCTGCCAATAGCTCAAAGACATTACACAAGCCTGTAATACAAGTCTAGGGAAAAGGCTAAGGCGTCCTATTGGGCTAGTGTCCACAGAAAAAGGAAAGTTCCAGAGAAACCCCATCCAAGCCATGTAAGTGGATGATGTGGTCAAGGCGAAGTCCAAGCATGTGGGTGCAGTAAGGGCCAAGGATGTAATGTGTTACCTGTGGGTGCCTTTGTAGAAGGTGAGCTGTACCTGTCATGGATGCATTTTTTCCAAGCCCATTTTTAGCCTTTATTCTTTTTTTTCTTTTATTCTTTATTTGTTTTCTTTTTGTTCAAGAGCTAACCAGGGGACATTGCCTTGGCATGGTGAGCAGAGCTGACAACGTTACCCACAAGTACTTTCGCAGAAATGAGAAGGCTGGCTCGTGATGAAACCCCCTTTCCCTTGGCCATGTAACCAAGAGTCATTGCCCTGGCGTGGTAACCAACTGATGGCAATGTCATACTGCTAGGTACCCATGGACCTAATAGGCTGGCTCGTAATGAGACCCCCTATCCTCTGACTAGGTCTTGTTTTATTAATTCTCCAGGTCCCTTTTGTTTCTTGCTGAGAAGCTTTTTATTGCTTTCTCGGGGATCCCTGGGCGAAGCATCTTGAGGTTTATTCTTAGGTTTTTATCTTTTACCAGCTTGCTTTTACCTTCTGGGCCTTTAGCCCTTCTTCCCACGAGGTAAGGTGCAATCCTAAAAAGGTCAACCCAATGCCCGGACAAGGGGAATGGGATAGATGAGCGGGAAACAAGATGTAAAAGTGGTATCATGATGGGAGTGGATGATGGCTTTTCAGAAATCCCCCAAGTGACAAACCAAAACCTACAGATACAGGCTTGCTAGGGCACCCTGTCAATCCTCGCAAACATGGTCAAGTGGGCAAATATAAGGTCCAAGCAGTTGTTGGAGATAAAAGGAATCAGATGCATATATTTAAAGGTTTCAATGATCAAAAGTGACACATACCATGATACTTGGACCAATTATCTCATGGAGCAAGAACCTCTTCTGATACTGGACCAAGCCGATGGTGATGGATGCTGTTGCTGCTGACGGGATGAAGATGATAGAAGAAGAAAGGTAGGCCCTCCAGGGCCATGCTCAAGTCAATCCTGCTCTCGGTACTCCATGTCTAGGACCTGTGGGCCTCGAGACATGATCTCCTAGTTATCCCTAAAAAGTGGGGATAACATCTGGCTCTAACTCGGGGACATGTGCTCACCGTAGAGCGCATGAGGACCTCAACATCTCTGGCATAACCTGCAGACCTGCTCAATCTCGATAGAAGTATTGGTAACAAAATTGGGGTGGTAATGCCACCCCAGCATGCATATATATATATATATATATATATATATATATATATATATATATATATATATATATATATTAAGACAAAGCGATCAATAAGTAAGAATGTGAAAAGAAAACTCTTACCTGTACTTACCTTTTGCCTGGAAAGTCTGGTGTAGTCAAACAACCAGTGAAGCCAATCCAGCAATGTCCCACAATACCTGCCTTTGTGCTTCATCATAAACCAAAACAGTGATAAATCAAGCACAAAAATGACATGGGTTAGAACATATATCATATCATTGGAAATCATAAAGTCTAACTCATGGAGGCGGGTGGGAGGGATAAAATCTTGCCAAGTCCATATCTGAGGAGAGCAGTCAATCCACCTCCGGAAAGGGTCATGAAAAGTCCAAGGTTCATAACAGTAACTCTGAGGGTTGGTAAACTGTCTATCTAGGACGTTTTCACACTCTGGATCTCTGGAAGGAATCGACAAAGATCTAACAGAGGATTGGCAAACTCTCAAGGGAAGGTTGAAACATTGAGAAGATAGACCTGAACTCGTAGTTTTCGACCAACCCCTGCATTCTAGGGTTTGCTTTAGAGGAAACTCAATGTAAAAGACACACTTCCCAACTATACCTTTAATGAAACAACGAGGCAAGGTAATAGCAGGTAGTTGGAGAAAAAGGTCATGAGAATCCTTCTTTAGGCAAACAATGTTTTTACTCCTATCAAAATCCGAGCATAGTGGTGGTTGATAGTCATCTTCGTAGGGTAAATCCAAGTGCTCGGAGGAGTACTCATCAAAGGCCTTAAGGTAAGACCAAAAATTATTAGGCAAACGCTGTACTTGGTCAACCTTGGGCGTTTGGGGAGTGTCAGTGAAAATCTCATCTCCCTGTTGGCACTGGTCAAGAGCTTGTTGTGATAATTGCAAAGGCAACACCCGGAGATGACTCTTTATGTCATAGATGGGATCCATATCATAACCAAATGCATCCCACCTACGTCTCCCAACATGTATGAACTCATCAAAATCAGCTATGTCAGTATCAATATCATAACATGGAGTGTTTGAAACATTCAAAAGTTCACCCATCTCATTCTCTTATTTCGAATCATAAAGTAGACAATTACCTGAATCTTGGAGAGGAGGGCAACTTATTTTTTCTTCTTGTCCAGGATCTTCGAGGACTTGGGTATGCATTATAGTCTTATCCTCCTGAGTAGCTCCTTCTTCTTTGGTCATGCAGCAAGGAAGATGCTCTTCATTCAGGGATTCCATTTCTCCACCACTCTCTGAGTCATGAAACAAGGTATCATCAAAATCCTGAAAAGGAAAGAAACTAACCTTATCGTGTTGTTGTTGTGCAGGTGGAGAAGGCTCGTGGATCGCTTCATCAAGAGGAAAAGGGAAAGTTGATATTTCGTCATTGGGTTCTGGCTCCTCAACTATAACTTCAACAATCCCTTGTTGATTTGTGGTTTGTTCCCCTTCTTGCTGGAAATCAATGATGAAGCTCTCAAGGGTAAACAAACTCTCCCCATTGAGAGTATTCAAGGAAAAGAGGCATCCTATCTCAAGCGAAGAGACCTTCTCCTCAATTACTGCAGCCATGTAGTAGGCTTCATCAAGCGACCTTGGGGTTCTCTTATCAAGAGGGAAACTCAGATACCCCAAGAGTGCATGAGTAAAGAGATGGATCAGGTATCTCTCCTCGGGATGATGACTCTCAGGAATTTGATATAGCATGTTCTCAAATCTAACTTGGAAGTCCTCAACGGTTTCATCCTCAGCTTGCTTCATATCCTCAAGTTCTTTTAATAGTGTTGGGATGTCTTCTGATTTGATTCCCCATCTCTCGAGAAAGGTTTTCTCAAATTGCTCCATAGTTGTGATGCTGGCATCAAGGAGGTTGTCATACCATTCTTTGGCATAGCACCAAAGAGTGGTCGAGAAAAGTTTCACGACCACGTCCTTAGCATAATCATCGATAGGGTGGGATAGAAAGAAGCTCCAGAAATTTCTTATATGATAGTCAACTCTTTCTCTATCACCACCACCAAATCAAGGGAGCAATTTTATGTATTCAAAGGGCATTTGTTGAGGGTACCCCGGGATGTTATCCATGTCTAAGGGCTTGTAGTTTCCCGGGTCCCATTGTGAAGTCATAGTTGGTTTCATCATCGGTGGAGTCTCCAGATAGTTTTCTTGAAACTATCAAAGAAATAGGGAAAACACCCTAGTGGAGTCACCAGGTAAGCTTGTAAGATAAGGCATCTAGGGGCAAGGCTTACCGAAAAGTGTCGTCTGAGGAAGGTTTGACTCAGTGTTCCCCGACAACGACGCCAAACTGTTATCGCACAGTTTGTAGATAGGTGAAAGGCTTAGAGAATAGTAGGTCAAACTGGCGAAACATGAACCTTTCCCACCCAATGTCACCACAATGGGGAGGTTCTTTCTATTTAGGGAGGTTAGGCCTAGGGGAGATGTCCCCGGTGACCTGGGGTTTTGAAGAGGCTAAAGGATAACAGGAATAATATAAGTTTCCCCTTCACAGATCACCACCAAAGCAGATAGTCCGACTATAGCCAATAAAGACAACCAAATAGGATCCCTGCCCGAGAACAAAACAACAATAAACTGATATATGCAAGCTTTGGTTAGTACTTCATATATATTAAAGACTATCTGATATTCAATATAAGCAATTGAAAATTAAATGTTGACGAAGTCAATGTTTACAAAATAGCAATAGCAGTAATGTCACTTCAGCAATAAATATAACATTCAATGTAACAAATCACTTCTTAACTTAATTAATGCCTTTAACTACCATTCAATTGCTCATAAAGTGAAACGTTGCTGCATCAAGATGAGATAACCAAGGGTGACGTCAACAATCTAGGGTTAGCTAGAGCTTAGGGTTAGTATAGTTAGGGTTTCAAAAGGTTTAAAGAGTTTGTTTATGACCAATTTCACTTCAGCGCAAGGGGGTCTTAGAGATCAGTGCCTTAAAGGGTAAAATGGAGTCAGCTAAGTGAAGGACGCAGAAGCTGAAGGAAGTAAGGGGCAAAAACGGCTAGCTCAAAAGATCAAGACAGGAGGGTTTAAGAGGGAGAGTGTTGCTAAGGCAAGGCTCTTTCATCAAACCCTAAAAGAAAATGGCCCTAGGTGTAGATGACCTAGGCTTGGGATGTCCTCTTCCTCTTGAGATAAAGGGGTACGACTAGCATAAAGGAAGAAGGAAAGAGGACATGAGACAACAACCTACTTGTGTGTTTGTCCCCTAGGGTTTTGATTCAACAATATTTATAAATAGATGCAAGAAATTAAACTACAAACATTCAATCAAGAAGTTTTGCAGAAAAATACTTACAAATCATCAGGAAATAATCATGCAAACCCTAGTTGTAAACCTTCCATCAAGAGAAACACCATAGAATGCCAAAAATCTCATCCTTCAACAAGTGCGCCTTCCTTAAATCAGCCAATTACCCAAATAGGGCGCAAATTTCATACCTCACTAATGAGTGAGTGAAAGATGATGATAAAATGAGGATAAAAGTCCTCAATATATAGTGTACCAATGACCTAATTTACTTTTTAGGTCATAAAAAGGCCGACAAGGCCATAATACCAAAATCATACTGTTTTTACATTAAATTGTCAAACTAAATCCTAAATCAAGCTAAAAAGGAAATAAAAGCCCCCTCAAAGGAGACGTCAGCCCCTTCTGAGGCAAATGGGGCATCCTGGAGCAAAACGTTAGCCCTCATTGGGCCTCTCCAACCTGTCACACGTGCCAATGCTGCCTAATCTGCCTCCCAAAGCGTCCATGAAGCTGGGTGACGTCATGGTCAAGATGGTGACGTCCTAGGCCTTCCAAGGCCAGCGTTCCACTGAAAAGGGGTCATTCCCCCTAGGTCTAGTCCTGCCAAAGTGCCCCTGATGGGACGTCCTCTTCCTCTCAGGTGCAAAACCTTTGACCATTTTCTGCCCTGTCTCTGCCCCTTGATGGGGTCTCAGCATCCATCTGGTGGGCTCTTCAGCCCCATGGAGGTCCGAACTGATCATCTCCCCATGTGTACCAGTGCAAATGGTACCTGTCCGTCGGGTATGGTCCTGCACATCAAAGGCTACGCCCTCCATGGGCTCATCAGTCACAGGGATCACAACAATGTCAATCACATTTCATCATTAATATTATCAAACATATGCATAAAATCCCTAATACATCTGCCAATAGCTCAAAGACATTACACAAGCCTGCAATACAAGTCTAGGGAAAAGGCCAAGGCGTCCTATTGGGCTAGTATCCACAGAAAAAGGAAAGTTCCAGAGAAACCCCATCCAAGCCATGCAAGTGGATGATGTGGTCAAGGTGAAGTCCAAGCATGTGGGTGCAGTAAGGGCCAAGGATGCAATGTGTTATTTGTGGGTGCCTTTGTAGAAGGCAAGCTGTCCCTGTCATGGATGCATTTTTTCCAAGCCCATTTTTTGCCTTTATTCTTTTTATTCTTTTATTCTTTATTTGTTTTCTTTTTGTTCAAGAGCTAACCAGGGGACATTGCCTTGGCATGGTGACCAGAGCTAACAGCGTTACCCATAAGTACTTTCGCAGAAATGAGAAGGCTGGCTCGTGATGAGACCCCCTTTCCCTTGGCCATGCAACCAAGAGTCATTGCCCTGGCGTGGTAACCAGCTGATGGCAATGTCATACTGCTAGGTACCCATGGACCTAATAGGCTGGCTCGTAATGAGACCCCCTATCCTTTGACTAGGTCTTGTTTTATTAATTCTCCAGGTCCCTTTTGTTTCTTGCTGAGAAGCTTTTTATTGCTTTCTTAGGGATCCCTGGGCAAAGCATCTTGAGGTTTATTCTTAGGCTTTTATCTTTTACCAGCTTGCTTTTACCTTCTGGGCCTTTAGCCCCTTCTTCCCACGAGGTAAGGTGCAATCCTAAAAAGGTCAACCCAATGCCCGAACAAGGGGAATGGGATAGATGAGCGGGAAACAAGATGTAAAAGTGGTATCATGATGGGAGTGGACGATGGCTTTTCAGAAATCCCTACAGTGGTAAACCAAAGCCTACAGATACAGGCTTGCTAGGGCACCCTGTCAATCCCCCCAAACATGGTCAAGTGGGCAATTGTAAGATCCAAGCAGTTGTTAGAGATAAAAGGAATCAGATGCATATATTTAAAGGTTTCAATGATCAAAAGTGACACATACCATGATACTTGGACCAATTACCTCATGGAGCAAGAACCTCTTTTGATACTGGACCAAGCCGATGGTGATGGATGCTGCTGCTACTGACGGGATTAAGATGATAGAAGAAGAAAGGTGGGCCCTCAGTGCCATGCTCAGGTCAATCCTGCTGTTGGTACTCCATGTCTAGGACCTGTGTGCTTCGAGACATGATCTCCTAGTTATTCCTAAAAAGTTCGGATAACATGACATATATAAATATACCTTGAAATATTGCCCAAGAGCAGCTTTGATACCAATGTAATGAACCAAACTGGTTCATCCACTAACTATCCAAAATATATAGGATAAAGTAAAGAAATCCAGAAGGATAAATAATTATTAATGTTGATGTGATGGTGATTACAATGGCATGTGACATGTATAAATATACATTGAATTGTCATGTTGAAGGACATGTCCTTCGATTTATTATTGATTATTATTATATAATGTATTATTCTTATGTAATGTAGCTTTATGTATATTGCAATATATTCTAACACCTAGACACTGAGAAATAAGAAATGAATGTTAGTTCTAACATTCTGTCTTAATGGCCATTTGACTGGCATTTCAATTGAGTAAATTACCAAACTTTCCAAAATTTTCTTTTTTGAGCCATCAATCATTCCTATCAGTGAAACAACGGGGCATGAAAACTTTTCTAGAGTTCCCTCACGTTCCTGTTATGTTGAACCTATCTCATTCCTCCAATTGAACTGAGAAGAGCTGAAATTCAACTCTGCTATCTTTGCCACTGATTTCAGAAATGGTAGGAGGCTTAAGGAGCATAATTTTCTGCAACTGTTTCCTTTATATCTATTCCTTATTTCACTTATACCTTGACTTGTATCACTGAAAATGTATTTTGAATTGGGGTTCATGGATTTCTGGGAATCTTTTTCTTCTTGGATTTTGATTCTCTTTCTTACAATCTTGAATAGGATAATCTATGATTAGTAGCTGTTCTGAAACAACATTTTATAGCCTTAACGGCTGAGAATTGCATTGATATTTTTTGGATTTAATTGACGATGTCTTGTGCAAAATTTTGTAAATTTTTATTGAGTATTCTCTGATCACTATTTAACCAAGTTATTTTCTCTTTTGAACAGGGCTGAAACTATTCAGTATTGGCTGGTTAGCTAGTAAAGAGCACTTTATTGAGAATAGGGGAAGATCAATTGTTTTTTCTGCAAGTGGTGAATATATTGCAGTCTTAGTAAAAAATCATATTACACTTTTAAGGAAAGATGACAACTTCACGAAAGCATTTCAAACCTTTACTGGTAATTGGTCTATTGTTTTTAACATATAATACAATTCCATGCTGATGTTAGAACTTGTGCCATTTCATGGAATGCATACTCTTTGGAATCAATCTTATTTATTCAAATTGTATGTTATTGCAAGAAGTAATTTTTTACAGATGAACAGGAACAATAAATAGCTTTAGAACCTACCAAACTCACAATTGTTGCTAGTAGGTGATTTGCTTTTACTTAATGGGAATTCTTAGTACTGGTTGTTTTATTGACAGTGGTAACAAGAGGCAAGCTTTTGCCGTGTTAGCTCGTGTTGTCACTTGTAATTTGTGGTGTAGTAGGTTTTATCTTCTAGGGAGCTATACATGTGTCGATGGAAGTGTTATGTATTCAACACGTATTCAAATCGATGACTAACTCAGATCTGAATAGCTATCAGACAATCATGCTGGGACCAGTGTTTTAAAAACCGTTGAACCGAAACCGAAACTGGCCGGTTTGAC
>ML824235.1:52870-79304 GCA_009831015.1 Picea engelmannii | reverse complement strand
GCCATTTTGATATATTCATGAGCATACTTTGGATATTTTGTCTCTACTTGTCTCTAATGCTTTGGAAACATGATTTAAAATCTTAAAAATATATTTTTTCGTTAAAATTTAAATATTTTATGTATTTTTAAAAAAAATCGGTTCATTGAAACGGATTCGACGGATTCATTACCGGTTTCGGTTCCGGTTCAGGTTGGTCCCTCGACCGGTTCCGGTTCTGGTTCAAGTTGGAACCTTGACCGGTTCCTGTACCGGTTTCGGTTTTTAAAACTATGGCAGCTACAGGGGGTTTCCAGTAGGAGGGCACACCACCTTGAGGAGAGTAGTCCAAGCTTGGTCACGGAGGTGAAAGATTCCTCCCTCACCATTCTCCATTAGATCTATTTAGTCACAGGTGGATTCTACATCAACTACAGGTACATAAGAGAAGGGGTGTGTAGCTACAAGGGGTTTCCAGTAGAAGGGTGCACCACCATGAGGAGAGTAGCTCGATCTAGAGAGAGGAGAAGGAAGTTGGGAAAAGGAACTTCTGGGTATTCTTGGTATGGTCTAGGGCGCCTTCTTTAGCCTCTTCCGGAGGGTTTTCCTCTGTCAAATTATTTATTGGAGCTTGGCACGAGCTGGAGAAGAGGAGGGCACACTGCAGATTGATGATTCATTCTTTTGGTGGGTCAGTTCTTCGTCTTTAAGCTTGAGACTTTGCCAGGGGGTCCCGATCTACAGTTTGGCATCTTCCTTATGGGATTTGGCAGCTATATTCTTGGAGGCCGAATTATTGACTTGGTTCAACTAGGAGGGCACATCTATTATTGGAGACACTATGGTTTGTGGGTCTTCCAGTTGATCTATTGCGTTGAGACTTCTCATACCTTCTTGCCATCATTAGATCTACCTTCTCATGGAGTTTTGTAGTGCTTTGAGGCCATCAGAGAGGAGGCCGTACTTCCCTTGATCTACTCTAGCCAGGACTTCCGCATTGTGAGAGAGAGGGCATCGGATATAGCAGAGGGTATCCATTGGATTGCAATATTACTTGGTCTTCAACTCGGAGAGGCTTTTGGAAGCCTGGATCTTCGTCTATCTTGTATCTTGGAGGCTATATCAGCCATACATTCTATGTATTTCAGATCTGTCCCATTTTGCATGAGGTTAGCTATTATTATTAATAAAATCAGATCTGAGGTATTTGTGCTATTTACTTGAGTTGTCCTATACTGGATCTTGTTGAGTACATTTTGTTGGATGCATTGCTATCTTTACTTGCTGCAAAACACATAAAGAACCATCATTATAAACCCTAGTGCAACTCATGAGACATAAATCTGCAAAGTGTTTGACGAAACACCTCAACCATAAAACACCTAAAAATCAATAAAAGTGCAATGTTCCTGGCATCTTGGCTTGGGAACATTACCGGGCAACATCATCATCAACATCTGGAACACTGACTGGCACATCTATAAATCATCGAAAGTTGTTCTCAACATCACAGTAATAAAACTCGAACATCAACATCTATATGTGGCAAGTGAATGAGGCAGGTGCATCAACAACAACATCTGTGGTACTCTGACAGACTGTCCTTACCGGACCTTCGGGATCTCTCCTGGAATCATAAGATTCCCTAGGATATAGAATCCTAACTTAGCTACCACTACTGAACACACCTGGCATATACATGCACAGGTACTCTGACAGACCGTCCTTACCGGACCTTCGGGATCTGCCTAGGGATGAACAGTCCCCTAGAATATAAAATCCTAACTGAGCTACCCGTTGTTGGTCAGGATACCATAGTATCATCAACATCACTCCCCCTTTCGAGGGAGGTCCTTTTGGACTACACCAAGCTTGTCTCAGAAGTACTCAAAATTCACACAAGACAGAGGCTTAATCAACACATCTACAACCTGCTCATCTGTGCCAACATATTGGAGCTTTACAACTCCCTTCTGCACCATGTCACGAATGTAGTGATACCGAATCTCTATGTGCTTCGTCTTATCATGGAACACTGGGTTCTCTATCATCTTTATGCAACTCTGGTTATCACATAGAATCATGGTAGCTTCCATCTCCAGATCGAATAGACCCGTCAACAACTTTTGAAGCCATATGGATTCACAACTGGTGGAGCATCCTGCAATGTACTCCGCTTCTGTCGTGCTGAGAGTAACACTGGACTGCTTCCTGCTTTGCCATGAAGTCATGGATGACCCCAAACTGAAACAACATCTTGATGTGCTCTTTCTATCTGAAGCACTTCCATCCCAATCTGAATTAGTATAACCATACAGTCCGAAGTCATGATTTCCAATATAACAAAGACCATAATCCAACGTACCCTTAAGGTATCTCATGACATGCTTTGCAGCTACAAGGTGAACACATTTGGGCTCCACTGGATATTGACTTAAGATGTTCACAACAAACCATATATCTGGCCTGGTATTCGTCAGATACATCAACGAACCAATAATCTGTCTGTATAGAGTAGCATTAACTAACTCTGATGAAGTATCAACCAAGAGCTTCAAATTCGTCTCCATGGGGGTGGCCATGGGTTTACATTCCAACATGTCAAACTTCTTCATTATTTGAATTGCATACTTCCCTTGGTTAAGGAAGATCTTCTTTGGGCTTTGCCAAAATTCAAGACCTAAGAAATAATGCATTGGGCCTTGGTCTTTCATCTCAAATTCTGCAGCGAGCTTCCTTTTGCAATCTGTGATGAGCTTTTCTTCTCCTGTCAAGAATAAGTCATCCACATATAGTAGCAATACAACTGGCTCATCATTCATAACCTTGAAGTAAAGATTAAAATTAACTTTACTCTTGGTACAACCCATGCTCGTCAGGAAACTGTCAATTCTGCCATACCAAGATCTCGAAGCTTGCTTCAACCCGTACAAGGCTTTCTTCAACCTGCAGACATGCGTTTTTCTATCGTCAACTTCAAACCCTTGTGGTTGTTCTATGTACACTTCTTCTTCAATAACACCATTTAAGAAAGCTGTTTTCACATCCATCTGGTGCAACTTCCACTTCATTTTGGCCGCAAGAGCTATGATGGTTTTGATAGAAGTGTATCTTGCTACAGGAGCAAATGTTTCTTCATATTCAATACCTTCCTTTTGAGAAAATCCACGAGCCACAAATCTTGCCTTGTATTTTTCAATACTTTCGTCTGCTGCATGTTTTATTTTGTATATACACTTGGAAGATACCACATCTTTGTTCTTTGGCTTGAGAACTACTTCCCACACATCATTCTTTATAATGGACTGGTCTTCTTTTGTCATGGCATTCATCCATTCTTTCTTCTGAATGGCTTCTTCAAAGCAAGTAGGTTCCTTATCTATGAAATCACACATCAAAGCCACATATCTGGAGAATGGCTTAGGCTTCTTGCTTTGTCTCATAGTTCTTTCTAGGGCACCATACTTCTCTTCATCCTAAATGAGTTCTCTAGCCTAAGCTGTTTTTCTCTTGTGAGAGATAGTCATACGGGGAGGTTCTTGAGATTCTCTCATATCATGATCTTCTGGAATCTCATCATTAGGGGTAACCGCAACTTCCTTCATGGGTTCTGCAACTCTGGGAGCTATAGGTAACTTCTTCTAACTAGCATTTCCTTTATCTCTTGAGTGCTGCATCTTCATCAAATGTTACGTCTTTGCTGATCTCAATATGATGGTAACCTGGTATGTAGATTCTGAAGGCCTTAGAGACCTCACAGTATCCAACAAATATTCCCTTCTTTCCTGAGGGATCCAGCTTAGATCTCTTTTCTTTCAGAATGTGTACAAATACTGGACAACCAAATATTTTTAGATGCCCGACTTCTGGCTTCTTTCCGGTGAACATTTCTTTGGGGGTTTTGAATCCAAGTGCACTATGGGATAATCTGTTCTGGACATGTTATGGCACAAGTTGTAGGTTGGGCAAAGCTCGACCCAACCAAGGAACAAGTGCTACAACTATGGAATCCTACACCCAATGTCACCTCGATGTAGGTCCCACACTTCAAGGGTGACTAGGTCACTCTAGGGAGGTGATCCCGGTGACACTAGGGGGATTGAGACGAAGATGGAAGGAAATGGAAAAGGAGCCCCTATAGGTCACGTCTAAATGGAAGGAAGGGTAGGGAAAAGATGCCTTGTAAGTCAAGTAAAAGCTGCCCCACAAGTATAGCGTTTCTCTGGATGAATGTACTTGCCCGAGACACAAGAAAACACAACTTGCAATAGTATATGTTAGTTGGATCAGCAAGTTAAGCTTGATGTCCCTAATTTGCAACAATATATGTTAGTTGGATCAACAAGTTAAGCTTGATGTCCCTAATTTGCAATAGTAAATAACAATATATATCAACAAATAAATGATACTAGAAGCTGCTCAATAAGTGCTAGATATCAAGTAGAAAATACAAGAGAAAGACTAGCTAAACTCAAGATGAAAAGCCCAAGTTCTAGCACAAAAGATAACGCTGTTGTGAATAGTTGTCTGCAGGAAATTATATCAACCTTATGACTCTAACATTCAATGTATTACAACGAGAAAATCAACCACTAGAATTCCCTCAAACTTTGCGAAAACGTACTCTAGGACTAGGAGAGTATGTGTGCAAACTTTGAGCAAAAACTAATGGTTGATAAGAGAGTTGTTTAAGCATTTTAGGGTTTCTGTAGCCCTAATGGATGAAGATGAAAATTTGTAACAACAACAATAAGTAGCCCTTGGATGAGGATGCCCTAGTGGCTGTGAGGTGCCCAAGGCACAAGGAAAACAATCCACGTTTGCAAGAAGTAAAAAGACCGAAATTCACGTTTCCCAATGCAATAATTTGTATCTCCAATGCAACAAAAATATGACTAGTGCCTTTACTGTTGGGTTAATGGAGTCACAAGGATCTTAGAGAAGCTACCTCCTTGGGGGTGTAAGCCCTTTTACTTCCCAAAACAAGTTTCTCTAAACTAGGGTTTAAGCTAAGAGGGTGTATGCCCTTATACTTCTCTTAGCAAACCCTTGTCATTGAGATGAAGCAATAAAATGAAGCAAAAATGGTGAAGACTATGGTGGGGGTGTATGCCCTTATACTTCCCACCTAGTTCCTAGCATAACAATACTTGACTTGAATAAAATGATAGCAAGAGAGTAAAAACCATACCAACATCAAGAGAGGTGCTAAGACAATCCACCACAAGAGCTAGAAAATAACCTTCCAAGGCTAGCGCATCAGTTCTTCCATTAACCATTCAAAAATTTAGCCATACACAAGTGCACAAGAGCTAAAATAGCTAAGGGGGCTGAAATTTTCAGACAAAAACCTCTTATGAGAGGAATGTTATGATTTAAAATGAGATCTTATGATCTCTATTTATACAAAAATTAGCCAACATGGCTTGTCCACAAAATAAGGATTAAAACACAAGATTAGGGGTCAACAACCCTAATCTTGCCCCCATAACACCATAATATTAAACAAGTCACTTAAAATTTCGTCTTTTGCACAAATTAAACCCTAATCTAGGATGATGCCACGCCTTTAGGGGATGTTTTGCCACTTTGAGGAGGTCATTGGTGTTGGAGAAACATGGAAGGGCCTCCCAAGGCCATGTGTCAAACATCTAGGTGATATCTTTTTGGTGAAAGCCCTCTTCTCCTCAAAACGTCCAATTGCAAGTGAGTGGCACCTCACCACCAAGCCCAAACCCCCAATACGATGATGTCATGTTCAAAAGTGGGACGTTTTCTCCCTTCTGGGCAAATAGTTTCGCAAGAAATGGGTGGGCTAGGTCATCCATGTCATCATCAAGGCCGACCAAGTCATCTCTCTCTCATCGGGCATGCGGGCCCCTGGCATCCAACCTGTGGGCTTGTAGCCCCATGGAAGCCCAAGCTAGGCTTGTTCTCCCAAAATTGTCCACCAACTAGGTCCTGCAAAAACAAGTGGACACGCCCTCCAAGGATCTCAAGTCATAACATCATGATAAGTGGATCCAATCAATAAAAAAACCATCTAAGTATGTGCATCAAAGATTACCATATCGAACAATTAACAGCTCAAAGACACTATGCGACTTGTCAAGCTTATGTATGGGAGGGTTGACGAGGTGTCCTATTGGGTTGATCTTTCCCTCGGTCAAGGAGAGCCTCCAGGGGGTCCCTCTCTAAGCCATGTAAAGTGTATGAGGTGGATGGGGTCAAGGCTCATGACATACTAGGGTCATGGTGTCTCTTTCATGGGTGCCTTTGTAGAGGGTGTGTGGTACCTTCGTCCGCAATGCACTTTTTCCAAGCCCATTATTTGCCTTTTATCTTTCTTTCTTAATATTTTCTTTAGCACAAGGAGAGGTTGAAGGTCATTGCCTTGGTGCGGTGACCAGATGGTGGGAATGTCACCCACAAATACCAAATGGAAATGAGAAGGCTGGCTCGTGATGAGACCCCCTTTCTCTCAGCCATGCAACTGAGAGTCACTGCCCTGGTTTGGTGACCAGATAATGACAATGTCATACCACTAGATATCCATGGACATGATAGGTCGACTCGTGATTGTGGTGAACCAAGCCGACGACCTTTCATTGGGAAGATGTCTCTTCATTAATTATTCATTAACTATTATAATGTCTTTATATTTATTATTATATATTATGTTCATAACAATGATGAGACCTCCTATCCTTCAATCTACCTTTCAAGCATTTCTTTGTTATTTTAAGGGTCCCCTTTTATTCAAAGATAAGCGTTTTATTTCTTTCATGGGTGATCCTTGGGTGAAGCATCTGGAAGGTTCATATATGGCTTTTATCTTTGACCCAACACCAATCCCTCTCGCCCTTTAGCCCCTTCTTCCCATAGAATGAGGGACAACCCCTTTCTTTGGGTCAATACGCCCTAAAATCCCAAGAGATAGGGAACGAAGGGGAATAATGATGGAAAATGGTAAGTATGGTCGGGAACGATACGATGGCTCATTAAGGGATTTCCCAGCAGCAAACCCATTCCCAAAGTAGACCACTTACTAGGGCACAATTTCAGCCACCAAGGTGAAGCAGGGCAAAAGGCATAGTGTCCAAGCACATATAATGAAATCTAGAGCAATCTAAGATACAACATAATCAAATGGCTTAGGTATTGAAATGATGCTCACCATAAGATTGACTCGTAGCTCATGGAGCAAGGCCCACTGCCTTCCGGAAGCCAACTAGTGTGGTGGATGCCATTTGTAAACCTGTGACCATCTGTGGTGGTGAGTGGGTTTTCCATCTATGCAAAGTGTATTGCAGGTCATGTAGTCTCTCGATACTCCATATCTGCAACCTGAGGGTCTCGAGACATCATCTCCTTAGTTATCCACAAAATGGGGATAATAGGACATATACTGTTGTTCTTGCTGCTTCTGCCCATAAGTGCATTGGAAGATCTTGATCATGAATCATAGTCTTTACTGCTTCCATAATTGTCCTATTCTTTCTTTCTGCTACACCATTTTGTTGAGGATTATAGGGGGTGGTAAGGTCTCTCTTAATCTCGACATCTTTGCAAAAGTTTCCAAATTCATTCGAAGCGTACTCTACTCCATTGTCTGACCTAAGCTAGGGGTTGATCTTCATCTCTTGATAGCAATGCTTCTCGGTTAGCTACTCTTGCTTCTTCTTGAACACATTCTTCCCAAAGACTGTCAAAGTGTAGTTTCTCCTTTCTGGCACAAATAGTTTGGATGAATGCATTCCAAGGTCTTGTGAGACCGTTAAGGGTTGTCATTATAAGTTCGTCTTTGTCTATAGTATCTTCAATTGCTTCTAGCTATTCTTTGAATTGTGATATTTTGGAGAAATATTCTTGAATTGTTTCTCCTTTCTGCATCCTTGTACTTTTGAGTTGAGTTCTTAGATTCATCTTCTGATTGATGTTCTTTCCTTCATATAATTTGGTTAGGGCATCAAACATTTCTTTTGGAGTCTTCTTTGAAGCCACTTGAGAAATCAAGTGATCTTTAATAGAATCTGCAATGATTCTTTTGGCCCTAACTGTGTCCTTTTGGTATTTTGCTTTAGCTGCAACATTGGTAGGTTCTGGTACATCTTCTTTAATGAATCTTGCTAGGTCATTCTCTTCAAGAATGAGTGCAATCCTATACTTCCAGGCACAGAAGTTTTCCACACCTTCTAGCTTGTCAACAAGCTTAGTGTTTGCAAACATCTTTCCTTGGAGCTAGGAAAATGACCAAAAATTGGAAATGCTCAGAATTTAATTTTGAACTTACTAGGAGGTGCACTTGGCTGAGGCGAGTAGCTTGGTGCAGTTGGATTTTAGAAAATCCAAAATTTTCCCCTTCAAACTTGACCAGTGGAATTCTGGACTGGTTTTTTGGTACCGGTGAAAACCAGGGTTTCACTTTTTGGGAGTTCTATCCACTGAAAAGGTGCGCTGGAGGAGCCAATGAGTTCCCTATGCTAGGGCACACTTTTCTAGATGATTTTTTGGCTGAAATTCCTCTTCAATAAAAGCCCTAATTTTCTTGTACGACAACAATGACGTTTTTCTTTATCCAGTGAAAGATGCTCTCTTTAGCTTAGCTCTGATATCATGTTAAGGTTTAAGCTATTATTATTTTTTTTTTCAATTTACTAGATAACCATAACATAGATAGGATCAATGAGAGAAACACAATCACAAGATACACAACATTTATCATGGGAAACCCTCATGGGGAAGAGAACCCAACAAAAACTTCCTTAATATAGATAGCCAATACAATGCCAAGATAATAAACCAAACACTAGAGAATATCCTCTACTAAGCAATGCGCCTCTCTCTCTTCCTTCTTCTCCAACTGCGACTACCAAACTTGCACTCTGGATGATCGAATGAGTGAGTGAACAAATGAGGTGTTGGCTTCCTTTATTTATACAAACTGGCAGGTGCTGAAAAGGTGTCTCTTCGCTGGGCAGGGTCGACTTGTCTTCTGAGTGGTTAAAACCACTTTAAATTGCCTAGGGGCCGACTTCTCAATTTGCATAATATGTTTAGGGTTTGACCAATCCACAAAAGGGGATTTGGTCAATTACAATGCCCGACATGATCAATCCACAAAAGGGGATTGATCTAATGAATAATAAATCAGTAATAAATAGAATACTCTTTGCAGTTACAATATTTCAACACTATTTACTAACTATTCCTAACCCTAGATTAGACTAATTTACTAACATACTTGCTGTTGTTACAAAAGTAAGCTACAACCATATATTGTAGCAGTAAAAGCTCCTAAAAACAATTATTAAAGTTGAGTTTTACATTGCCTTATTAGCTTCTGACAAGTGCTAGCATATTGCTATTATTAGGTTACCATTTTGGGTCATTTTGAAGCTTGTTTAAGGCATAAATTGTGAAGCTATCATCATATATACATTGCTGTTATAAATTTCTGTTTGCTTCATCTTATATCAACTTATTGCTTTGATTGAAAAGTCCAAGGTTTTACGAAGCACTAACATCAATTGTTACTTGCAAAATAGTGTTTTCTTGTTGTCTTGTTTTGGGAAGGTACACTTAAGCATAAATTTGCTTCATATTGTTAAACCTTTGGGACTTTCTGATCGGTGTGACTTGTGAGAGGGGACAACTTTTCTTGATACTATTACCCTTGCCTTTTCAAACCCCCAGGTCACTGGGGACGTCTCCCCTGGGCTTTCACCCCTAAAGAGAAAGAGGTGTCTTATTTAGGTGACAGTGATAGGACAACCTCTCGTTACACCAATTTACCGTCCACTTGCCTTTGGCTTTTGTGCAAGTACAAATTGTGCGATAACATAGATGACAGAAATCAAGAAGCAGGAACAAGGCTTATTGGATCAAGGGGTCATCAGGCCCGGTTCATCTCCTTGTGGTTCTCCGATCGTGATGGTGCCAAATAAGGATGGCACATGGCGAATGTGTGTCGATTACCGAGCCTTAAATAAAATCACGATGTAAAATCGATACCCTCTTCCTTGTATAGATGATTTACTTGATCAATTAAATGATGTTGTTTATTTCACTAAGTTGGATTTGCGTAGTGGATACCATCAGATCAGGGTTGCGGAACAAGATGCATGGAAAACTGCCTTTAAAACCAAACAAGGATTGTTTGAGTGGTTAGTTATGCCGTTTGGGCTTTGTAATGCTTCGACAACCTTCATGCGTGTAATGAATGATGTATTCGGGCCATTCTTAGATGACTTTGTAATTATGTATTTAGACGACATTCTTATATTTAGTGGGACATGGGTTGAACATGTAAGGCTTGTAAAGCAAGTATTGGATACTTTGCAAAGGGAAAAGTTGTATGTAAAATTGTCCAAATGTGAATTTGGCAAGACTGCACTAGTGTACTTAGGTCATATTGTAGGAGGAGAACAATTGAAAATTGATCCTTCCAAGATTGATGTAATTGTAAATTGGCCTGAGCCCACAACTGTAACCGAAACATAGAGCTTTTTGAGTGCAGTTCAGTATTGGAGGAGATTCGTAGCAAATTTCTCTTTCATCGCAGCTCCTTTGATTGCCTTAACCAGCGTGAAGAACACTTCTCAGTGGGGAGGAAAGCAACAAAAAGCCTTCGACACTTTGAAGGAAAAGATCAGTACCGCACCACTATTAGCATTGCTGAATCTTCAGAAGCCTTTCAAGATAGAGACAGATGCCAGCGGATACGCCATGGGTGCAATATTGATGCAATATCGTAAGCCTATCTGTTACCACTCTGAAACTTTTAACCAAGCTATTGTTAACTATCCTACATATGATAAAGAGTTGTATGCATTAGTTCAAAGTGTAAAGAAATGGAAGCACTACTTGTTAGGGAAGGAAACTATCATACATACAAATCATCAACCCTTACAGTGTCTTCGAGCACAAACCAAGCTGCAACAATCTCGGCATTATAGGTGGATGGGTTTTCTTCAATAGTTTCATTTGGTAATCAAATACAAAAAGGGTACAAGTAACAAGGTAGCTGATATGCTTTCTAGACCTCCTATTGCTGTTTCTATTATTTTGAAGAATGCTTCTTTATCTCATGATAGCTATGTGGAACAATATGTCGTTGATGAAGATTTTAAAGAGGTATTTGAAAAGCTAACCCATGGTGCACAAGTAGAGAACTATTGTCTGTAGGGAAAACTACTCTACCATCTTGGAAAGCTATGTATTCCTACAAGTGAACGAGTCCATGTAATACGAGAAGCTCACACTTCTCTTGTGTCTGGGCATTTTGGGGTAGGAAAAACTATGGCTCATCTGCAAAGGTTTTGTTACTGGCCTCAAATGAAAGCAATTGTAACTAAATATGTAAAGGGGTGTGTGATGTGTTCTACTTGTAAGCCCATTAATAGAAAATTGGGGCTATACTCACCACTTCATGTTCCATCCCATCCTTGGGAGAGTATCTCCATGGATTTTGTAGGGGGTTTACCAATGTCGAAAATGGGTCATGACTATTTGTATGTTGTAGTGGATAGATTTAGCAAGATGTGTATCTTGATGCCATGTAAAAGGTAGATCAATGCTGAGCAGACTACTAATCTATTCTTTCAGTATGTTTGGGTTCACTTTGGGTTACCCACATCCATTATCTCGGATTGAGATACTCGATTCCTAGGAGATTTTTGTACAAACTTGTGGAGAATGATGGACACTAAGTTGAAGAGGAGCACTGCTTTCCATCCACAGACCGACGGACAAACATAGGTTGTTAACCCAACAATGGTACTTTTGCTTCGAGGCTACTGCAACAAGCATCCCAAGTTATGGGATGAACAGATACCCTATGTACAACATGCTTACAATCGAGCCTTACATTCCTCCACTTAGTGATTGCCATTCGAGACATGTTTTGGGTATTTGCCTAAGGTCCCTTTGGACTTGATGTATGGGAAAGATGTCGATTCCAATGAAGAAATAAATGAAGACAGGGCCCACAAGTTCATTCAAAGGATCCAACAAGTACACCAAGCAGTCAGGGAACAGTTGGAGAAGAGTCAAGAACAGTATAAAGCTTGACATGACAAACACAAGGTTGATCATCAGTTCCAGGTTGGAGACCAGGTATGGCTTCACATCATCAAAGAGCGGTTGAAGGGTGAAGGCAAGAAACTCAAGCCCATCCGATATGGACCCTTCACTATTTTGGAGAAAAGCAGCACTAATGCTTTTTGTTTAGATCTTCCACCTTATATGCAGATCTACTTAGTTGTAAATGTGGAAAACTTGAAACTTTTTGAGCCTCCCATGATCATGGATCAGGGTGAGGAAGTTTCGATACCTTCAGTTGATGAGTTTGCTGATGAGTACTTCGACGAGTTGAAGGAAGATATCATCCTGGACGAAAGGACGAGGACTTCACCCAAGGGTGATGTTGATTATCTTTGAGTGGGCTTAAAGGGCACACATCCAAGCAAAGCAAAGTGGATTGAGAAGGACAAGGTGAGGGAACTCTTCCCTCACTTATATGTTGATTGATGAAAGATTTTGGTGGTCCAAAAAGCTCTCACTGGGAAGGTGTGATCCAAAAAGGATCCAGAGAAGTCTAAGGATAACTCAGAATTCGCAGAAGCAGCTCAAGAGGCTTAGAATGGCCTCAGTAGACATAGAAAGGGGAAAAATTCAAAGTTGTCAAAACTCAGTGAAATTGGCATCATCGCGAAGAGCGCGTCGCAAGATTTCCAATGGTGTAAACAACTCGTCAAACGGAGTTACGAATCAAAAGATATTCACAGTCAAAGTTTTGGTCAACCTAGCCCAGTCAACAGGGATGAGTCAACATTCGTACTGCTGACGTTAGCATCAGTACGGATGATGTCAGCGTCCGTACAGGATACATGGCACATGTGTCATGATGACGTTAGCATGATGATGTGGCAACACTAGAGGCTGCCATGCGTCACTCGTTTTTGGCCTTTTCTGGTCAATCCGTGGACCAATGGAAAAGCGCCACGTGGCAGTCCGTACAACCACATTGCATCCGAGCATCCACCTGGCAGGTGATGTGGCAAGTTGACCAGGCAGAGATGACATGGCAGTGACTGTGCAGATTGATGACGTGGGCCAATGAGTGGCCGCCATGTGGCAGCGGGAAAACGCCCAATGAGGGCCAAGAACCGAAAAATAAAAAAAAATATATGGTGGGGTTGGCTGGCGTCAACCCCCAATCCGCCATTTTAACAACATATCCCTCCATATCCGGTTGGCTACACAACAATCTGCCATATTAATACATATCCCGCCAAAGCTCCAAACTTAGCGGCGGATTAACACTATTATAACATATGGTTGCAACGGTGTATTAAAATGGGAGGCCTGCGGGTTTGACCCCGAGACCTCCCCAACCAACGCTCTAATAATACCTCCGCCAACCGTTGGGCCAAATAGTCCGGTTGTTAAGTCCGCCCATCATTAATTTTATAAAGTGGTATTTGCCAGTGCACGGGAGGAGGCAGGGCGTGCGACATGCCATACCAGGCATGAAAAACGATGCAAAAGTACAGTGATTAATGCAGATTGCAGGCATGCAAATCGAGACGAGATTTTTGATGGGCCTGAGACTGCCAGACTCAGATCGAGGCGTGGAGACAGTCGTTTTTGGGTAATTCGACACCACGAATCCAGTGGCGTTGTTTGTTTTCTGATCTGAACAAAGCTTCTGCAACGTAACTCCAGAATGAGGTATACTTATGTATTTTGCCAAATTCTTTTGCCGAGTTAATAAAAATGCCTACCCATTTGAGAGCAGGACCCGGAGACGTAGTCCATCAGGGATGAACTCCGTTATAAAGTTTTTTTGTGTTCAGATCTGATACTTATGTCTCTTTATCATTGAGCTTTCCTTCTATATGGTGCATTTCAGTTTATGCTCATTTAATACAATTCTTTAATAAGTCACATCGATTAAAAGATCCCGTATCAACTACCCTGGCTTGGTGACCAATTGGGTGGTAGTGTCATACCGCTACATGTTCATGGTCATGATAGGTTGACTCATGATGAGACCTCCTATCCACCAACAAATTCCTTGAGTGTTTTATTCATACCTGAGTCCCCTTTTCTTGCTGAGAAGCGTTTTAGTGCTTTTTCGGGGATCCCTGGGCAAAGCATCTCGAAGGTTTAAATTCGGCTCTTAACTTTTTCCAGCTACATTGCTCCCTGAGCCTTTCTTCCCATGAGGTAAGGTACAACCCTTTCCAAGTGGAGCCTTCCCCAATGCCCAAAAATGTGGATAGATGGAGGGATAAAGATGGAAAATGGTAAGTATGGAGGGAACAGGCGATGACTCTTTAGAAATCCACTAGGTAACAACCTATCCTAAATACCAACTTACTAGGGCACCATGTGACCCTCCCAGGTTTGAACGAGGGAAAGCGCATAAAGTCAAGCAAACGTTATGAAATCTAGAAAGATTTAATGCAACATGTTTAAATGCTTTAAAAATCGGAACGATACATACTGTGATACCCAGACTTATTACCTCTTGGAGCAAGACTCATTGCCATTTCAGGACCAAGCCTATGTGATGAATACTGCTGCTGGTGATATGTGGACTACACTGAAGAAAAGAGGGACCCTCCAGGGCCATGCTTAAGTCGTCTGACTCTTGGCACTCCATGTTTAGGACCTGTGGGCCTCGAGACATGATCTCCTTAGTTATCTCCAGGCTAGGGGATAACAGTGTGCTCGATCTTTGGGAAGGAGAGCATGCAAGAACCTCATAATCTACAAAACAATGTTCTCATCAATAACCGACATAAGTATATCATATATGGTAAAAGAATAAACAATAATCAATAAATGAAATGACTATACAATGAATTATACATAAATGAAGAAATGACAAAACTGAAAGAATCAAAGGAGAAGGGATAGAGATACATTACAAAGGATGCCCTCATGGGCATCAGATGACTGCGTCAAAGACCATTTCAAGATGGAGCCCTTTCACTAACATATCTAGCTTTATGTCATCCAATTAGCTGAGATGAGTTGTCAGAAGACTTGTACACTTTACCTTGTTTTTTGATGTTCTGATGTGAACCCTTTTTCCTAGTTCTCAACCACTTGATAAACTCTTCTTTGAATCCTTTTTGATGAAGTTTCTTTTGTGCCAAGCGAAAAGATTTAAGGTTTGTTGATTTCAATTCTTCTTTGAAAGGCTTGGGACACTCTTCAATAGGGATGATATGTTGATTATTATATCATCATTAACTTTCTTATCATACTTACAATCTTCTACCAGATTTATTCCACTTTTTCTTCTTTTCTTTTCTTTCTTTTTATGCTTGTCCTGTTTTTTGAAGACATCCTCTTCGTCAAAGCAAATTTCCTCAATTTTTGAGATATATGGAATAGATGGCCCAAAAATCCTATCCAATTCTTCCTGACATCTAACCGATTCATCTAAAATCTGGCGAATTGAAGCTTATGATGCAGTAYTGAATGACAAATCCAACTCTGTTCCCRATTCTGAAGAAGTCACATCACTATCCATTTCACTTGAAGCTTCTTCAAGAAAAAGACCATCAAAAGAATCCATGGTATCCCAAACATTACAAACACTTGGAAGTTCATCCTTAAGTTTCTCCTTGACATGTGCTATAAAATTAGATGGTATCTCATAACATACCATATCTAATTCATGATATACAAACTCATTTATGGGTTTTTTGGGATTTTCAACATGGTATTTTCTTTCCAATTCTCTGTTTAATCTAAACATGGCCCCATCTGGAGTGGGAATGGTCKCATAAGTTAAATCCATTTGTATACTACCCCCCAAATCTGCAGCTGTTTTCCTTGAGAGCAACATACCCCAAGCATCGRGCACATCAATCACCACTATGCCAGGAATCTTCTAGAAGCGAAACCTTCTAAGAAGTCCTCTTACATTTATTATGTTCACATTAATATATATAATTACTATAGTGAGCCTTATTTAACAATATAGTGGACCTAGTCCACCTTACATTGAATGGTCTCCACTATTATCACTATGGGCCCTTCTTGAAGTGGAACCTTCTAAGAAGTCCTCTTACATTTATTATGTTCACATTAATATATCTAACTACTATAGCGGGCCTTATTTAATAATATAGTGGACCTAGTCCACTCTACATTGAATGACATCCACTATTATCACTATGGGCCTTTCGCTCCCCGCACCCCATTACCTCTCTAGCTATGCTACACATTTGTTGGACATTAATAAAATTATTTTATCTTATCTTATTCCCCCTGACATATTTTGATCATTAGTGGACATTAGTATAATTTCTTTTTTTAGACATAGGTTCATGCATGGATAAATTATTAATTTAGAGAATAATATGTTTGTCTTGTTAAGTGGATGGTGCTTGTTTGTTTAAGCTTGTAATGTTTCATCTATTTCGTGGCCGAGACTCATCATCTGTGCCTAACATCTGCATTTGCATGACCTCAGCTTTGCCTGAATCCAAGGTGTTGTTGCATGGCGTTTGGGTGGATCATTTTAATATTCTTGCCGTATATGATAGCTCGAGTACTATACATTTTCTAAAATCAAATGAAGAAGAGCTGAAGAAGATTTCAGAGTGTCATTTACAAGCCGCTGGAACGATTGTTGGGTTGTTTGTTTGGGAGGATAGGACTTCAAAGATATCTGATAGGTATTTCTGTAACTCTTTATTGTCTCTGTGATGGTGATTGTGCTTGAAGACAGGATAAAATGTCTAAAATTACAAAAATAGAAGCTGAGATGCTAGTTTTCCTATTTTCTGTTTTTCAAATTTCCATGCTTTACAATCAGTAAATTCAATAAAGCTCTTTCCAGGTATAGCATCATGGTTATTACAACAGATTGCATTTTCCAGTCGATTGCACTCAATGAGGAAAATAGTGCAGTTAATCTCTTGTACAGCGAGGCAACCCAACAGTTGAAACTAAGAAGACAACATCCATTAGGTATATCTTGTTCTTGTTTCCACAAGGAGCTTTCTATCCTAGTTCTAGCTGGGCCTACTAATGGAGGTGAGTTCTTTGATGGGAACACATTCTTTCATATTAATACTTTGTATATTGCTTATTTCTCCCATTCTCAGAATTTGTTCTAAAACTTTTTTGTCTTAATTATTGTAATCTACAAAGGAAGAGTATATATTCATGGATTGGATACCAGCATTATTTATCGATTGCTGTGTGAATACTGAAATGCAAACAATATTCTTTGAAGACCTATTTTTTCTGTATTTTTGCTATATGTAAATAGCCATGTTTTCTCTATGGTCTCCATGATGCTTTTATTTATTTATTGTTATTCAGGTTTGTATTGTCTCTCTGTCTGGCGTGTTACAAATACATCCGATATAGAGTTAATCTGTTCCAGTTCAGAGTTTAAAGGTGTTCTCACCTTTCCAATGAGGCACTCAGGACCATTCTCTGCTCCAAAAGTTATCTCCTCATCTTGTGGCAGGCATCTTGGAATGTTGGATTTGTTAGGAAGTTTACATATATTAACACTAGAAGGAAACCCACTCTCTGTTTGTGAAATTTCACTCAGTGACGATAACTGTACGGAAATCTCCGTGGAAGGACGAAATACTGTAAGTCTAGATGGCATAATAGATTTTGCATGGTGGTCTAAGGGGAAACTTATGGTTGCAAAAAGTAATGGTATTGTTAATTTGATTGGAATCCCTAATGCTAACAATCTTTTGGAGGATAGCCCCAGATTTTCCTCTCCTGTGCTGGTTAGAAATCCTAGTTCTCAGGGACATGTTTTTGTATTAGAGAATGCATTTCCTCATTGTCAATCAGAAGAATCATCTGGGTCACTTCGCCAAGTAAGCTCTGAGAATATACAAGATGGGGCCAAGATTTCTCGCTCTACTTTTGAGCTCAGAAACAGAGGCTCAGGATGGAAGCTGCTATCTTTGTTGGAACAGTCAGTGCCTGAGATGTATAGTTTCCTAATGGATAGTCAGAAATATGAGGCTGCACTTCATTTTGCAATGAAGCATGGACTTGATAAGGATGAAGTTCTCAAGTCACAATGGCTGCATTCGGATTATGGAAGAGAGGCAGTCCAAAACGTTTTATCAAGTATTCGTGACCGTAGTTGGGTGCTTTCAGAATGTGTGGATAAAATAGGCTCAACTGAAGATTCAGTACGTGCTATTCTTCTGTATGGGCTTTCTGAGACAGAAGGTTACAGATTTCAAGAAACACAGATTGCTGATTACAATATAGTTTGTCAGTTCCGTGTAAGGAGGCTTCGACTACTGCAATACTTTGACAGGCTGGAAACATTTTTGGGAGTCAACATGGGCAGGTATACTATGCTTGTCAATTTTTGTCCGTTTGAAAAAATATCTGGCATTGTATTAAGTTAGAGATGGGCTAAAATTATATGGATGCCATCTATTTGTTAGGCGCAATCAGTGTCATATCCAATAATCAATTCCTTGAAGTCTTCTCAAGTAGGGCTTACTGTATTTGCTGGGTTGATTTTCAACATTAAAACAAAAAGAGGAATGGAATATGTTCTAAACTACCTTTGAGATTCCCTTGGAGATGATAAATTTTTCATTGTGCAATATCATCTAAACTGCAAATTTTGAAGATTTTTGTCATTTTTTTTCCACATATTTCAAAGTTTTTATCTTGCTCATTAGATCCACTGTTGTCCCAATTGTTCTTCCAAGTTTCCAACTGTCAAGATCCATTTATGTTAGTTTTTTGGCTGCTCTAAGTTGTTCTCCTTGGAAGAGGGCATGTTATCTCTAAAATCTGCTCTTCAAAAGATAAGTTTCCCTCTCAATAGAGGTTTCCTGGATCTAATCCCTGAGAGATTTCAGCCTTACGGATGATATGAAATATACAATTACAGCAGGGAACAACAGTATATACTTCACTTCACTTCAGTCCAAATCACTAGGCAGATCAATAGAAAAGATACCAAACAAGTGTACTTCAATTGTAACAAGTTACATACTTGGACATACATTTCCATGCATATAACAAATCTGAAATAACTTTATTACAACAGAATTTATGGCAGTAAATATGCTCCCCTTATTTTCAAGATATATGTTAAGTCGCTTAACAATTTCAGCCCTATGTTATGTCAAATCAGCATGAACAAGTGCTGGAGATTGCCCAATCAGACAGTTGAAACATTTAGTTTATATATCAGAGATGAAGTATATGTACACACTCGACTTATCACAAGCTGATACAATTTCAAGCTCTCCAAGAGTCCAAACTCTAGTTAGGGAAACCAAGAAGAGGACAAAGCTTGAGGCCACTGCTGAGAAGGGGATTTTCGTTGGTGGCAGCGAGAATTCCAAGGCATACATAGTCTACATTTCTTCCTTGAGGAAGACTGTGGTCAGGAGGGATGTGAAGTTTGAGGAGGACAGAGCTTTGAAGAAGGCCCATGATACTGGTGCAGCAGCAGCTGGCGATCAGGAGCTAGAGACTCAGAAGACTGAAGAGACACAGGGTACAGGTATAGGGGCAGGCACAGATGATCAGATTGCAGATCAAGATGAGGAGGAGGAGGCTCCTCCAGTACATGGCACTCCTTCTACTTCTAGGAGGAGGAAGACCAGATGGGTAGAGCAAACCTTGAGAGAGGCACTGAAGTACATGGGTGCTCCTAGGACATCGGTCAGAGAGAGTCGAGCACCACAGAGTTTTTCCAGTTACATGGCTTTGATGAGTGAGCTGTTGGAGGTCGAGCCTTCCAGCTATGAGGAGGCATCACAACAACAGGTGTGGAGAGATGCCATGGTGGAAGAGTATGCTTCCATCATGAAGAATGATGTATGGGAGGTAGTGCCCCGACCAGAGGGGAAAGCAGTGATTGGCTCTAGATGGATCTATAAGATCAAGCACACTGCAGATGGCAGTGTAGAGAAGTTCAAAGCCTGCTTTGTGGCTAAGGGGTTCTCTCAGAAGGAGGGAATCGATTACGATGAGACCTTCTACCCAGTGGCAAGATACACTTCGATCAGGGCCGTGATCTCGATTGCAATAGAGATGGGGTGGAAGATCCACCAGATGCACGTGAAGACGACCTTCCTTATTGGCATCATTGTGGAGGAGGTGTACATTGAGGAACCAAAGGGTTTTGAGGTGCATGGGAGGGACTTCCATGTGTGTAGGTTGAAGAGAGCCTTGTATGGCCTCAAGCAGGCTCCTAGGTCATGGTACTCATGGATTGAAAACTACTTGTTGGGGATGGGCTTCACCAAGAGTGAGGTGGACTCCAACCTCTACTAGTTCATAATTGATGGTGAGTTGCTCATTCTTGTGTTGTATGTGGATGGCTTGTTTCTTACAGGTTCAGAGAGGCTCATTGCAGACTGCAATAGGGATCTTGGTTCGGAGTATGAGATGAAGGATTTGGGGTTGATGCACTACTTTCTGGGGTTAAAGGTGTGGCAGTGTGATGGTCAGACTTTCGTTCGACAAGGGAAGTATGCAGTGGAGATTCTGAAGAGATTCGTGATGTTGGACTGCAGGCCTATGTCTACACCCATGGTGACCATTTGGAAGAAGATTGATGCTTCCAGATCAGAGGCAATGGACCCTACTCTTTTCAGATAGTTGATTGGCTCTTTGATGTATTTGGTCAACACTAGACCAGATATATGCTTTGCAATTAACACACTCAATCAGTTTATGGTTGAGCCGAGGAGGTTACATTGGGTGGCAACGAAGCATGGTCTGAGAATCTAGTGTTTCATGACAAATCCAAACACATAGATATAATATTCCACTTCATCAGGAATTGTGTGCAGAAGGGGGCAGTGAAGCTACAATATGTGCCTACAGGAGAGCAGGTGGCAAACATTCTCACGGAGGCCTTGATGAAAGACAAGTGTGTCTTCTTCAGGGACAGGTTGGGGGTGGTACAGAACACCTTGCTCGCTAAAAGGGAGTGTTAATTCGGTAGCTCAGAAGGTGTCTCAGCTTAGCCTATGTGTGCAAGGCTAGCTGATAGACATAATTAAATTACCCAGATCAACAATTTTAATTTATCCTAAGCTTTAACTTAGGAAAAGTATAAAAGTCATTTAAATGACTTTAATTGACTTTTCACTCAGATTTTTGAAAAGTGACTTTTTTAGAAATTAATAATTCACTAAAGTGAATTTCTGGAGGCTTCTAGAAGTCTCTAGGAAAAGTGAATTAAAGAGATAAAAGGAGGTTGAGGGTGAAGGAAAAAACACATTGTGTGTTGAGAAAGAGAAGGAGGGCGATTTTGTAATGTTCCCAAGCCAAGATGCTAGGAACATCACGTTTTGGATGAATTTTTAAACTTTTTTTGGTTGTGGCATTTCGTCAAACACTTTGCTTATTATGATCCTTTAGGTTACACTAGGGTTTGTACTGATGATTATTATATGTGTTTGCAACAACAAATAAGAAGATATGGCAATGGAACATACCTCAACCAGATGCAATGTCAACAATACAATAGACAACTCAAAAATACCTCAGATCTGATTATTCATAAAGAAGAAGACCCTGATACAATGGATCTGTAGATCTGGTACAATATAGCTAAGATCTAATAGAAAATGGAGATAACTTCCAAACAAGATGAAGAAGAGAAGCTACAAGCCTCCAAAGGCCCTCCTGACTGCAATAGATGAACAACACGCTAAGGTCCCTGCCTTCTGAAGTGCCAAACCCCAAGATTGGCCAAGTCACGCCCTGCTGGAAGACTGAATACCCTCAACAATTCGGCCCTGTTGCTCAAGGCCTCCAAACACTTCGATGAAGATGCCAAACTGTAGATCGGGGTGAGTAGAGTGCCCTCCTGAAGTCTCAGACCGAAATACCCAGAGATGCTCCTCCAAAGGCTGAATCCCCAAGTGGAGCTGCGCCCTCCTCAATACTGTCAAACCCTAATATTTCGGCCCTGATGAAGGAGACCTCCAAATGCCCTGAAACTCCCCAGAAACATATATCGGGGCACTGCAAGCCTCTAGGTGAAGTCTCAGTGTCAGATCTAAAGTATAACCCCTCTAAACTAAATAGATTTGAATCTGAATAGCGCCCTCCTCTCCAAATCATGCCAATGCTCTAGGAAATCATCTGAACCATGTAACTCTCTCAAAAGGCACTAGAAATAATGGCCAAGGCCATGCAAGTAAAACCCAAGTGCTCAAATCTCCAAAATCCTTCTCAGACTCCTAAAACGAACCTTCCTCCAATCAATGGTGCGCCCCCTTGCTGGAAACCCCCGATGGTGCGCCCTCTCTCTTCCTGTATCTGTGGCTGGTGTCGAACTCTCCTGAAACTGAGTAGATCTGAAGTAGAATGGTGTGGGTGGAGTATTGCATCCTCGAGACCAAGCTTGGAACAAGATAGGTGGAATCTTTCACCACCGAGTTGTCCTCTAGGGTTTGTTAAGTCAAAACCCTCAAAACCCCCAAGGCATGGGCTCACTAGCTAGAAGCTAGATATCAAAACTGATAATCAACATGAATGAATGAATAGAGGCCCTTGCCTCTCTTTTATCCTTCCTGCTCACCTTGCCCCTCCAAAGTGACTTTTGCTTTATTAATTATTAATTAATTAATTAAATCACTTTAATTAATTAATTAACTCTTTTACCTCTGAAAAGCATCTTATCTCTCCATGTGGCTTCCCTGGCCACTGAAAGTCACTTTTCATCATTCTATCATGTAGTGTGGTTCCTCCCGATTCCAATGAGCTATTACACTAAGAGGTCCCTCCAAGTATTATGCCCAATATGACCTCCTTAGTGCATTTAATTAACCTATAGCCCAAAATAACTCAAAATCATAGAAATCGTCGGAATGCAACGGAACCAAAGACAAGCTGTGCAGAATGGATCATAATGATGAAATAAGATGAGTGATGCAAGCTGGACCCCAAAATACCCCTCAATAGCTCTTGTACTTGCTATTATCTCCATCTGGCTACTCTGGTCATCATAACACTCTGTAATACCCTCATGTCCCAAAGTGGGGACATTACAGATTGGCCGAGGAAGAGGTCGACTAGGTTGAAGGAAGAGTTGGTTGAGAGAGTAGTAGAAAGGGGCCGTACCAACAACCAGAAACAGGCCGAATCAGAAGGACCGTACAACAACACAAAGAGGGCTGATTCAAGGGCCTTACAACAACTACACAACAACTACTGGAAGAGGGCTGTACAGGTCGAACTGAAGGAGGTCGTACATGCCATGTGGTTGGGTGGTACATACCATGTGAGCTGGGCCAATTCAGGCCCGAACTGAGACAAAAGAGCTGGGCTATACAGCTGGGCCAATTCAGGCCCGAACTGAGACAGAAGAGCTGGGCTATATAGCTAGGCCATAGAGCTCAATTTAGTTGGGTTGTACAGTGAAGAAATCAACAAAAAATTCCTGTAAGAAATTTTTGGTTTTATTTTGTTGCTGTAAAATACAATTTGTAATTTCTCTAAAGCCAATAAAGCTCCTCCTTTGATGGTTTTCCCAACACTGGGGTTTCCAGGGTATTTCTGGTGTTTTCCTATTTTATGTGCTTGGTTTCTATTTGCTTCTGCTGCTCATTTTAGTTAAATAATTTTGTTGTAAATTTAATGCATGTTTTTCAGAAGTTACATCACCACAAATTATTTTCTGGGTAAAGATAAATCATTGACATTTTATTTTTGTTTGCTGAGTTTAAAGGAAATTAACACAAGCAAGCCACCCACTCTCCATGTGCGCATCATAATGAATGTCATCAAGTTGTTTAGGTATCCAATACTCCAAGGAAGAATACCACACAAGCACCAATATAAGGTATAACAATCAATGAGCAAGCCCCCTCACATGTGTATGTCCATCAGGGCACAACCAAGGATCATCCATACACCATGCATGCCACATCACTTGAAGCACCCCCAAACATGTTGTAAACACTTTCAGAGTAATCCCGAATGTATCATTGGATTCTGGGAAATCTGCCACTGCCTTAGAATCACTGCTTTGTTCACTATTTGGAGATTACATTACATTTATGTTTTCTTTGATGAGGTTAGTTTGTTTCAATCTTTTTGTCATGTTTGTTGGGAAGAGTTATGTATGTAGTTGTTAGCTAAAGCTTATCTTTTTATCAAATATGCTAAAAAGTTGAGTTTACAACATATTCTGATCTCATTTCTGCTCTGTTATCGCAGGATTTGTACTTGTGCAAAGCCCCGCACAAGTCCCCAAATCTTGCGTAACAAGGGAAGATCCTACCACTGCCACCTTAGTAAGAGCTTCCCTTGTTTTAGTGATGGAAGAGGTCCACCACAAGGGAGGCTTCCCTGGTGACGTCAAGGGATCAAAGTAGCAAGTATAGTAGACAACCCTACCGCCCCCTTTCTTGATCACCTAAAGACTGGTCCAGGTCAAGGTAGTAGAAGAGGTATGAAGTTGTTTGAGTACTTGCCTAGAACAAGAACACTTTACAACATAAATATTATTACTCCAAGTCTAAACATTGAATTAATGCCTCTTAAAGACACTAGACAAGATAAGTTGCAATGGCTGTTGTAAATTTGCAGCAGTAAACAATGATATGACAGCAGCAAATGATTTACAACAACAACAACAATTAGTGCTAAAAAATGCAACAATTGGTCATTAAAACTTAGCATTCATCCACTAGAACAATATACAATTGTAGGATGCAATTTCTGAATGAGTTAGGCCACCTTTTCAAGAGTGTATGAAGCAAATAAGAGTGTTATCAGATGGCTGTAGCAAACTTTTGTAACAGCAGCAAATTATCCAACGAGTTTGCCAATGTTAGTGTTAGTTAGGTTAATAGAATGATTAAGAGATGTTAGTTTTTGGTAACTCGGAGGTACTTCTACATTGACGGTGCCCAACATGTAGAAGTGACTGAGCATATCTCTCTAGTGACTTTATAAAGTGTTTTTATAAAGTGATTTTATAAAGTCAAGTTGAGCCTTTTATTATTTAATGGGTAAAAGTGACTTTATGACTTTTGGGTCACTTAAGTGATTTAAGGGAACTCAACGGATGATTAAGTCATGACCATTCATCTCTTCAGAAGGCCAAGGGTTAGGGGAGTTACTCATAAAGGAGTAATAAAAGGAGCACTAGAGGAGAGATGGGGCACATTTTTTGAGGAGAGTTTGAGTGGAAGTTGAAGAGTCACAATTTCCAAGAGAGAGCTTGCGCTGGAGGAAAGAGAAACAACAAGGAGGAATTGGCATGCATCCCAAGGAGAGGGGGCACACATCCCTAGGAAAAATTCAGCCATTAAATCAGTCCGTACAACAGAGCATTAAAGAAAACTGTACAACCATTAAAGGCAGTCTGTACATAGTACTTTGGCATGGAAATTGAGGCACTTTTGGTTGCTGATTTTGAGGCAGAGTTGCACAGATTTCGAGGCATTTGCTGAGGGTAAATCTGTACTGTCTGTGCTTGAAAGTACAGAATCTGGGCACATATTTCAAGGGTGCTGTTACAACAGTTAATGGGTTAGCCGTACCTTGCTAGTTGATTGTTCTTGCTGCACAGAAATTGAGGTGCTGAGTGGGCACGAATTTCTAGAAGTTTGGACTGTGTACTTGAGATAAGTACAACTGTATTTAATGCTGATTATGTTGCTGTTGTGAACTCAGAATTTTTCCTCCTAGCTCAATAAGAAGAATCTCCTTGACTAGTTTTCCCCTTGTAGGTTTTTCTAGGGGCATTGCCCAAAAGTTCCTTGTGTCAAATGTGGTGATTTTGTGTACTGTTCATTGTTATGTCTGCTGCTATATTTTCAAATTGCTTAGTCACTTGTATTTTTGCTCATAGTTTCAGTAAATTGCATGTGGTTCCATTGCTTTATTGGTGAATAACTATAGGAGGTTGAAATCTATTATTGACTAAGTGTTTGAGATCAGATTTTTAACAAGAGAGTTGAGAGAAAGAGTTTGTTGATCAATCCACCATGAGAATGCTTCTAGGCTAGTGCCTTTCAAGGGTTATGGATTCTTATAACAACAAATGCAACTAGGCTTGGATGATGGCCTACTTGAAACCAAGAGGTAGGATTCAAGCTCTGTTATGAACATAAGTATACATATAAATAGATATTTATAACATAATAATTAATTAATAAATAATAACTATTAATAATGAAAGGACATGTCTCGAATGACATGACTATTGGTTAAGGGCACCCCTGCGTGAGTATATAAATGAGCCCTCATTCTCAATTGTATATCATCTTATCTATTCATATTTTATACATTATCCCTACATGGATTATTATGTTACATTCCAAGTATTTTGGATAATTCTTGTGTGAGGGAACTTTGTTTGTCTCATTTGGTATCAGAGGTCGTTTTTTATCATGGCCTTTGGCCTCTAGACTCCTTGTCAAAAATTTGTTGCCCTTGGCAA
>ML824235.1:33460-47334 GCA_009831015.1 Picea engelmannii | reverse complement strand
TTGGCATTTCTCTTGATCTTGGTATGGTCTTTTACTATTATGCTATCATTTTTTCAAGTCAATTATTGTTATGCTAGGAGCTAGGTGGGAAGTATAAGGGCATACACCTCCACCATAGTCTTCATTATTTTATGCTTCATCTCATTGATTATACAAGGGTTTGTTAAGAGAAGTATAAGGGCATACACCCTCTTAGCTTAAACCCTAGCTAGAGAAACTTGCCTTGGGAAGTAAAAGGGATTGCACCGCCAAGGAGGTAGTTTCTCTAGCTCTTTGTTTATTTGACTCCATTAACCCAATAGTAGAGGCACTAGTCATATACTTTTGCATTGGAGATATAAAATCATTGCCTTGAGAAACACAATTTTTGATCTTTTGAAAAGCTTCTTGCTTGAAGTTGGTTTGCCTCATTGAGAGGAGTCTTCCCCTACTAGGGAGTCCCCTCTCTCCCATTACTTTGCTTGCTGTTACAAACCCTGACCTACAACCATTAGGGCTGATCTAACCTAGATAAACTACTAGCCATAACTCCTAAACTAACCCTAGACTAGCTCCTAAATTTTGCTCACTTACTCTACTAGCTAGGGCGCACCTTTTGGGCTAGTTCTTGGCACTTTTCCATGGTTGATTTTGCTGCTGCATGTCTTTGAATGCTACAGCCATAAGGCTGCAATTTTCTGCAGAAAATACATGTTTACAACAACCATCTTCTCTTGCTTCTTAAGTGCCATTTTTCAACATATATTCATTGCTAATATTAATGTTGATTTACTTAACTAGTTTAGATCTTTGTATGCCGACTTAGATGTTTTATTTGCTGATATAAACTGTCATCTACTGCTGCAAATTAGGGACAACAAGCTTAACTTGCTGATCCATACTAACATATATCATCGCAAGTTGGATTTCCTTGTGTCTTGGGCAGGTACAATCATCCGGAGAAGTACTATACCTGTGGGGAAACAATCACTTCACTTACAAGGCATCTCTTCCCACCTTTCATTCCACTTAGACTTGACCTCTAGGGGCTTCACTTCCTTTTCTCTCCATCTCCATCTCAATCCCCCTAGGGTCACCGGGATCGCCTCCCTAGAGTGACCTAGTCACCCTTGAAATGCGGGACCTACATCGAGGTTACATTGGGTGTAGGATTCCCAAGTTGTAGCACTTGCTTTGTGGTTGGGTCGGGCTTTGCCCAACCTACAACTTGTGCTATAACTACATTTATTGGCCTAATTATTAGACCAGATTATGAGAATAATGATAATTTTAGATTTTGCATGTTATCCCTTAATAGTTCTGTGGTGAACATAAACCTTAAAGGTATTGGGTCGAATGTTTGTAAATTTCGAAGATATCCTGCATTGTTGTACCATCTTTAAATTTTACAAAAAGGATTTATTTATGGTTTTTGGTTGCTGAATAGTGGTAGTATGTGGTGCAGGTTTTCTTCACAGGAATATGCAGTATTCCGCAGACTCCCTCTTGGTGAAATTGCCGTTAATCTTGCAGGGAGTGGAAAAATTGGTCCTTTAAACTTGCTTTTCAAGCGGCATACCTTCTCTCTAGCTCCCTCTATATTAAGAATCTTAGATGCTGTTCCGGAAACTATACCAGTCCACAACTATAGTCAGTTGCTTCCTGGATTATCTCCGCCAAAAATTGCACCAGCTGGGAGGGAGGAGGATTGGGTTGAGAATCAAGAAATGATGACTTTCATTGAGAGTCACTGGCAAGATAAAAGTGATGAAATTGATCTAAGAATGAGTACAGAAAATATGGTGAAACTACATAGTGGACTGCTCTGGCCATCTGCTATGGAAATTATTCAGTGGTACAAAGAACGTGCAAAAACTATAGACAAACTGAGTGGGCAACTGGAGAATTGCCTTTCTTTGTTGGACATTGGCTATCGCAAAGGAGTCGTAGAGTTGAGAGCTCTCTTTGAAGATGTCTCTGATTTGTGTCATCTTATTTTTTATGGTGGAGATATGGAAGACGGAGAACTTGACTTAAGTCTCAGTGTTTGGGAACATCTTTGTGATTATGAAAAATTTAAGGCAATGCTCAATGGAGTGACTGAAGCTACAGTTGTGGAAAGATTGAGGGAGCTGGCTGTTCCTTTTATGCATAGGAAATATGACACAAAGAACACACTTGGGGAGGGAGATTCTTCAAGGAATCAGCCAGTCAAGTCTGTAGACTGTTCAGAGACATTTTTAGTTAAATGGTTAAAAGAGAAAGCAGAGGACAATCGTTTGGAACTCTGCTCTGTGATTTTAGAGGAGGGATGCAATGATTCAGAAGTTAATAGGCTTTTCAAGGATGAAGTGGAAATTATAGAGGTAGGCTTGTACTGTATATATGCATGCACATGCACTGATAAATGGGGTCTGATGGCCTCAATCTTATCTAAGCTTCCATGGAAATGCTTGAGGAGTAGACATCCTATTGGTGCACACGAGGATTTTATTCATAGAAAGGGGTTGAGAAGGGGCTTGGAAAGAGTGCTTAGAAACTCTTATAGTAGCGTTTTTTCAAATGCAAAGCTCACCATGAGTCCAGTGTTCTTGGATGAAGAGGATTCTAGTCAGTTGTCTGTCAGTAGAAGCCATGATGTTTTTGACAGTCAAGTGAAAGAGGACAGCGTTCTTGAAAACCTAGACAAAAGGTTCAGACTGGCTGAGGGGCATGTTGAAGTAGGAAGGCTTTTGACATACTATCAGGTAAGAGAACTTTTGTCTACATGAATATTAATGGTTCCTTTTGATTGATCAAGTAGTTTATTCAGAATATAATTATTTAGGATTAACCAATTTTATAAAACTTTAATATTCAATAAATGAGGTCATGGCTTTCCATAGGCATATTTACTTTTATCTTTTTAGGTGTCAAATATATTTCATTTCATTTAAACAGGATCCATATAGAGAAGGCATACTGTGATTGTCTGAAGAATATTAATGGTGATCTAGAATGCTTATGTATGCTGTGCTATTACTGCACCTTAATTGACTGTTAAAGCTAGCCAATTCCTTTGAAGAGGACACATCATGCAAATTGAAGGGTGAAGGTACAACAAGATGTTTTGAACCGTGTACAATACATAAATGATAACTTCAAAGAACAGGTCTATCAAATTGGACAGTCTTGAAGAATGAGAGATCTGTACAATGAGATCAACTTTAAGTGATAAAGTTACTGGATGACAGTGTTGGAATCAGAGTCATCAGAACCGACCTGTCAGACCAGTCTGGGGCATTTCTGGTTGGAACCAGTGGTATCATACATGGGCCATGAGTTCGAATATAATATTAATACAAATGAGTGTGCCATGGCCAGATGTGAGGATTACACCCATCATTCTAAAAATCTCCTTAAGCTGAACAGGGAGCATGGAGAGAGGATTGCATCACAAGATTTACTTGCCCGCTCTTAACGCTGAACAAGGGTATCACCCCCCTGAACTCCATATTCCTCCCTCAAAAATCCATCAGGATCCTTAGCAACAGGAACTGTGCTCTAGACTCTAGAGTGAATTGGGGTGAAGATCCTTGAACTTTGCACAGAAGTCAACAACCTGAGTAACAAGGGCTCGAGATGGAGGTGAAAGAATCTCCGGATAATTCTCAGAAAGGACCAAAAAGAAGCTCGGTTGTCTCAAATATAGTGGAATGGGAAGTGCAGGAGCATCGACATTTGCAACATGAAGACTAGATGAGCCATTGACAAGAGCATTGCCATTTTCAACATGAGTACTGGATGAGCCACTCGCAAGATTATCCTAGAGAAGTGAAGAGTTATCTGCAATAGGAAGCATGGACAAGTCATCAATAGAATCCTTAGCAGCTATAATAGTTTGCCAAAATACTGTAGGAGTACTTGGGAGAGTACTCGTAGAAAGAGGACCAACATCTTACTGTGAAGAAGAAGGGTCCAATAAAACATGACATGAGTCATCTAAATGAAGAGTTCCAGATTGATGAGAAGGGGCGTGATCCATGGAAGCATGCCAGGATCCATATGAGTAATCTTCTGAAAGAAGTAATGGGAGAGATCTTGGCTGACCATGAGTAGGAACCTCATCAAAAGAAGTCTCTGTACGTTTAGTCACATGGTGAATGGTGGGGTCATAAGGCAGTATCCCTGAAAGCTTCACTGTATCCAATTAGAGTGGAGAAGGATTATGAAGATGCTGATATGTTTTGCCTTTCATTAAGAGCATGGGCACTATGTTGGAGTATACTGCTCCAATAATGTTTATAATCTAATGTTGAAGTCACGTTCATATAAGTGACTAATAAATTGAGTACTAGATATTATTAAATAAGGTAGTTTAGGTTGTACCATTAGCACAATTACCAAGCAAATGATGTAAAAAGGGGTCAACCCCAATGTATCAAATGACTTAATTAAAAAATTGTAAAAAAACATATATTTTATGTGAACCATTTCTATCATGTCTCCAATCTTTCTTGTGTGCTTTAAAAGTTTAATATGGTGTTAGAGCTATAACAATCTTGGGAGCATGCGAGCAGTTTGAGAACTTGTGAAGAAGATCAAATCTGAAGATCATTCAAGATTAATAAGATCAAGGCATGGTGAATTCACCTTAAATCTTGTAAGTTGGTATAATATTTTTTAAGAACTTTAAAAACAAAGTGTAAATAAGAGAATCTAACTTTTAATGCAATTCTGAAATTTTACCTCATTTACTTGAGATTTTTTGGATCTATTCCCTGTGAACTTCAGTTTTAGGGCTGATCTGAAATATTAAATTATAGCAGTAATATTTCACTTTCTTTCAACCCATGTTTACCCAGCGATCCAAAAGAATAAATACCATATAAGTATACGTGAATACCACAATGCTACAGCCCTTAAGGCACACTTTTCAAGGCATACAGCAGATCTGAAATGTCTTATTACCACAGATTATAACAACATCAAATCTGCTCCTTTATCTTCTGGATATGTATTAAATCACTCAACCAACTCAGCTATATGTTATGTCAAATCATCACGAACAACAAAGGTTGAATCTACTCAATCATGAAGATAACATAAGATAAAAATCAAATCTGCAAGTGCACAAAATTTGGACCACTGGAAACTTCATATATTTATATATATGAAAGATGAAGTACAAGTACATACCACAACTTTATCAAAAGGCTGGTACAAGTCAAGCTCTCCAAAGTGTGAATTTTTCAAGCCTAGGTGATTGCTGGCTTAATGTTCTTTTATTAAATAACTCAAAACAGATTTATTTAACAGCAGAAAATTAATTTTCTGAACATTGCATCCATCACAGAATAGTTGAAAAATGAAAAGTGGAAGAATAAAACACATTCACAGAGATTTGTCCTTCGAATCAACTTTTCATTTCTTTGATCAAGGTTTACAAGGTGACCTTTGCAGCCTCTTAAAACCAGCAGCTGTATGGTCATTAAATCACCTAGATCTGAGGCTGTACGGTTTATGCATACAAAAAGGACAGCTACATCAGTGGTACAGCCTGTATGGTCCGCTGATCTCTTGCTGATCTTTTTAGCAGATCTGCTCCTCTTCTTCTCGATGCACTCTTCCTTCCTTCAGCTCTCTTGCTCTCTTCTCATGTGTATGAGATCTCTCCTATCTTGTCCTATTTATGCTTTGAGAGAGGATAACTAATCTCCTCAATCCTAGCAACTAATCTCCTTAATCCTAGCTGCCACCTATCTCAATCATGAGATGTATGGTTAAGATTAAATCCTAATCCAAGTCACTAATGTTATAGAACTTTTAAAACATTTCATTTAGATTCCTAATATTAGTTGACTTCAAAATATTAAACTCTCTTATTCTAAATGAAATTACAAGATATAATTAGTGATCACCTTTTTGAGGTGGTCACTAAAGAAATGTCTCGAACCACTTCTTGCATGTTCACATTGAACATGTGCAAGAAGTTCTTGCTCGAGATACATTTTTCAATGCTCCCTCTTAGCGAGGAAGGAATTCTGCACCAATCCAAGTTTGTCTACTTCAAACTTTTCTTTTGCTAAGGGCTTGGTCAGAATATCAGTTACCTACTGATCTGTGGGAGTATACTGGATCTTCTCTACCGCCTTCTGAATCTTGTCTCGTATGAAGTGATATTTGATCTCTATGTGCTTAGACCTATCATGAAACACTGGGTTCTCAGAGACTTTGATACAACTTTGATTATTACAGTAAATGACTGTGGGGTCCAACTCTTAATCAAACGATCCTACAAGTAGCTTGCGAAGCTAGATGGTTTCACAACTAGTAGCACTGACTGCCATGTATTCTATCTCTACTGAGCTAAGTGCCACTATAAGTCTGTTTCTTGCCGAACCAAGATATCATCGTTGATTCCAAGCCAAAGAAGCAACTTGAGGTGCTCTTCCTGTCTGTTGCATTGCCTGCCCGATCTGAGTTTGAATACCCTTGCAACTTCACTTCACCATCTCCTATATATCTCAGTCCATAGTCCATTGTGCCCCTCAAATATCTGAGCACGTTTTGTTGCTACCCAATGCTCCTGCCTTGGCTCCACCATGAACTGACTCAAGGTGTTCACTGCAAAACATATATCCGGTCTAGTGTTAAACAGATACATCAAGGAGAACCTATCAACCGCCTGACTTGTACCAGCCTATACTTTAGTTCTATACATTTTAGTTCAGCTTACACTTAGTCTAAATTAGATTTCAGCCTCCTATAAATATCCAACAGCCATACCACTATTCTTTATGGGCTGAAACACTATTAACCAAGTTCTGAACTAAAATTGCAGTGGAAATAATTTATGAACAATAGACATTAACTCTCATTTGGCACACAAATATGAGCATAACCACTTGAAAAATTACACAGAAAATTAGGACAGATTTGAGGAGAAAGAATGTTTTATTCAGCTCTAGGAAAATCAGAACCATTACACCAGCAAATAGCATACGCATAAAAATACAGTCTTTCTCTGCCTTTAACAAATTACAACTCTATACAAACAGTCCCAGATTGTGTCTAGGGTAGACAACCATGACTGAACGGCCTGTATGGCCCAGGACAACCAACAATCTTCCTCAAACAGTCAACAATCTGCATAGAAATTCGTGCCAAAAGGAAACTGTACGGAACAGAAAGAAAAAACTCAGCAAATATGCATTAAAAATCTGCCAACATGCTGTAGACTTAGAACATCGATTTTTGTTCCCTTCCTTTGCTGTACGGCCAACTTACATAGTTGTACGACCTCTTCTGTTGCTACTATACGGACTGTAATAAATGCTGCAAATGCTTTGGGTTGCGTGCCAATCCCTCTCCTAGGGATGCATGCCAAACCCTCTTTGCTGTAGCTTTTCCTCCAAGAAAACACTCTACCTTGGGAATCGTGCCTCTTCACCTTCCCTCTCATTCTCCTCAAAAGTGCGCCCTCCTCCTCCTAATGAGCTGCCTTTTATTAAAATTTCAAATGTAACTGCCCTAACCTTTGGTCTTCCAATGAGATTGACGGTCAAGATTAGATCTTTCCCTCATGAGATCAACAGTCACGACTTAATCATTTCTTGAGGTCACTTAAGTCATTTAAGTGACCCATAACATCATAAAGTCACTTTTACATTAAAAAATTGAAAGACCCAACTTTATAAAATCACTTTATAAAAACATATTATAAAGTCACTAGGAGAAGGCGTGCTTGGTCACTTCTGCATGCTGAGCGCTGCCAATGTAGAAGTACCTCCAAGCTACCAAATTTCGACACTCCCTCTTAGCGAGAGAGGTACTTCTGGTATCACCACCAGAATCCGTCTCCATCTCATCAACTGCCATAGCTGCTCCCTCTGTACTAGAAGTCTCTGCTCCCTTTGAATAGGAAGCCACTACTCGCACTGCACTGGAAGCCTTTGTTGTTACCTCTGCTGTACCACGAACTGAAGACATGCTCCTAGGAGATTACAAACTCTCCTGAGCATCCATGTGTGTCGACTCATGCCTGTTGAGTTCTCTAAGAGTCCTGGAAGAGGACTAAGTCCCTAGTATCAACTCTCTCTCCCGTGCTACCTGCTCACTCTCCGACACATAATTTGAGTCTAGAAATCCATTGGACCCCAACATAGGTCGACCCAACAACCTGTACAGGCCCTCATACCTGACATTAAGCATCGCTGTTGTGTCAACAGTTGCTCCCACAGGATATAAAAACACATGTCCATCGTAGAAGACAACTCCAAATCCACTCTCATCCAAAGCTGGCATTGAGAGCAAATTAACAACCAACACTGAAATATATAACACCTCGACAACGTCCAAAAGACTCCCTGACTCTAGTTGGAATCTCACCCTTCCAACCCCCTTTACTGCAAGTTGTGGGCCGGCTCCATAATGACCTCAACCCGGTCATGTGTCGAGAAGCTCCACTATCCACAAACCACGACTCAATGTCCTTGAATGCTAGGCAACCACTGCCCATGGGACCAGTCATGAGAGAGAACTCCTTCTCATATCTCTCAGCAAATTCTACAACCTTTGCTGAAGCTGACACCTCTGGTTTCGACTTCTTCTTATTCTTATTCAGACATTGACTAGCGCAGTGGGCAGTCTTGTGACATGCAAAGCATCTCACCTTGCTCATGTCCTTCTTCTTCTCATTGCCCTTTACCACGAGAGCAACGTTCTTGTCATCTGCACCATCCAATGCCTTTTCCCGAGACCCCTCCCGGATCTCCTCCTGCGTAAAATCATCCCACAATCTGCTCCAGTCAGGGAGCTTCTCTCTCCCCACCACACACTTCATGAAAACCTCCCACTCCTTGGTGAAGCCTTTGAGGGCTATCCGCACCAACTCTGAGTTAGGAATGACTTCTCCAATAGCTGCCAACTCATCCTTCACCTGTGCAACCTGGGTGAGGTAGGTGGCCACACTCTCTCCTTTGACCATCCTAGCACCATGGAGCTTGTCCCGGAGAGCCATTTTCCGGTTCTCGTTCTTTGCCTCATACAGAATTTTCAGTGCATCCCACATTTCTTTGGCTGTCTTCTTCTTAGCCAAGTGTAGAATAAGGTAGTCTTTGACCCTGTCCAAGATGATTCTCTGAGTCTTGGCTTCCTTCACCTCATGAATATCAAGAGCTATGGGATCTGAAGCAGGTACAGGCACGATGGTGTTCGCAAACAACCATAATTTGTTTTCCTTGAGAATACTGCTGATTCTAACCTTCCATTGCAGGTAGTTGGAGATCCCCTCCAACCTATCTTCAAACCTGATGTTGGAAGTCATCTTTGTCCTCCTGACAAAGAACCCCCTCTCCCTTCTTCAAGCTAATGCTCCAGCAAATCACTTGCTGTCCCAAGTGCCAAAGCTGCCCACTGAACTTCAGAGCACCTGCTCTGATACCATGTTGAAATACATTTTAGTTCAACATACGCTTGGTCTAAATTAGATTTCAGCCTCCTATAAATATCCAACAGCCATACCACTGTTCTTTATGGGCTGAAACACTATTAACCAAGTTCTGAAATAAAATTGCAGCGGAAACAATTTATGAACAGCAGACATTAACTCTCATTTGGCACAAAAATCTGCGCATAACCACTTGAAAAATTACACAGAAAATTATGACAGATTTGAGGAGAAATAATGTTTTATTCAACTCTAGGAAAATCAGAACCATTACACCAACAAATAGCATCAGCATAAAAATACAGTCTTTCTCTGCCTTTAGCAAATTACAGCTCTATACAAACAGTCCCAGACTGTGTCTAGGGTAGACAACCATGACTGTACGGCCTGTATGGCCCAGGACAGCCAACAATCTTACTCAAACAGTCAACAATCTGCATAGAAATTCGTGCCAAAAGGAAACTGTATGGAACAGAAAGAAAAAACTCAGCAAATATGCATTGAAAATTGTGCCAACATGCTGTAGACTTACATCATCGATTTCCGTGCCCTTCCTTTGCTGTATGGCCAGCTTACACAGCTGTACGGCCTCTTCTGTTGCTGCTGTATGGACTGTAATAAATGCTGCAAATGCTTTGGGTTGCGTGCCAATCCCTCTCCTAGGGATGTGTGCCAAACCCTCTTTGCTGTAGCGCTTCATCTAAGCAAACACTCTACCTTGGGAATCATGCCTCTTCACCTTCCCTCCCACTCTCCTCAAAAGTGCGCCCTCCTCCTCCTAATGAGCTGCCCTTTATTCAAATTTCAAATGTAACTGCCCTAACCCTTGGTCTTCTAATGAGATTGATGGTCAAGATTAGATCTTGCTCACATGAGATCAACAGTCACGACTTAATCATTCGTTGAGGTCACTTAAGTCATTAAAGTGACCCATAACATCATAAAGTCACTTTTACATTAAAAAATTAAAAGACCAAACTTTATAAAATCACTTTATAAAAACATATTATAAAGTCACTAGGAGAAGGTGTGCTTGGTCACTTCCGCATGTTGAGCGCTTCCAATGCAGAAGTACCTCCAAGCTACCAAATTTCAACAGGATCCACCAACTCTGAATCTGAAGCTGTCACCTTCTTCAGATTAGTTATCATGGATGTGGCCATAGGTTTGCAGTGCTTCATCTGAAACCTCTTCAGGGTCTCAACTGCATACTTACCCTGCCCAAGGAAAATGTCCCCTAGCCTGTGCAAAACCTCAAAACCCAAGGGCAAGAAGTAATGCATCGTGTCAATGTCCCTCATTTGGAACTCAGTTGAATTGTTATATCTATTTGAGTTTTTCCCCTTAATGTTGGTAGCTTACCCACATGTTCCGTTTATCTCTTTGTATCTAGTGTGAAGGCTACTGACCAGAGAACAGCTTTTGTTTGTAAACAAAATAAAGCTGCATATATGCACTGGAATATCTCAAAGTTAACATGGCTATGTGCTGGCCAAAACTTGCAGATTGTGGTTCTGATGCTTTCATGTATATTTTATGCAGGTACCAAAACCAATTGTCTTTTTTCTTAAAGCCCATGAGGATCAAGAGGAAGTAAAACAGCTACTTCGTTTAGTTCTTTCAAAGTTTGGGCGCTGTCAACCAGAGAGATCAGATAATGAATGGGCAACCTTGTGGCATGATATGCAGTGTTTTCAGAAAAAAGCTTTCCCTTTTCTAGACTTGGAATATTTACTGCTGGAGTTTTGTCAAGGGTTACTGAAAGCTGGAAAGTTTTCTTTGGCATGGAATTATTTAAAAGGGACAACAAGTATGGGCTTAGCACCGGAGAAAGCAGAAACACTTATTATACAGGCAGCACGTGAATATTTCTTTTCAGCTTCAAGTTTGGATTCTTCTGAAGTATGCTTTTGCATTCATGTATTTTAAGCATAGTGGCAATTCAGTAATTTGGGTGTTATATAATTTAAATACAGAGTCATCAATCCTAATTTCTTTTGTTTGTTTGGGTTTATGAATTACATGTTGCTTTGAATCTCTCATGTTTCTCAAAGCAGACGTTATACGTAGTTTAGTCTACAACATTGATGCGGGCAAGAGAGTAATACTGCTCTAATATTGAATTTTTCTATTTTCTTTTGGTTCATTAAAATTTCAGGGAAAAGGAAAATTCCTTCTGGGGCTATTTCAGAATGTCCTAGTTGTTAGAAGTCACAACTTTGGGGGCATTGTTTCAAATGTACTCTACATGGTTTAGAAGTAATTAGAGTCATATCCATGAGTAAATAGATAATATTAACTATTTATTCAGTATTGATAGAGTCATGCCAATTGGTCATCTTCTATGAGTAAGGTATATTAATAATATTTATAGACCCCTGTTCCTATATTATATATGATTTATTTTATTCAAGCTGTCTATTTATGTTTGCCTTCATGGTTTGTGGCGAACCTTGGGTTTGTTACAGTGTTATCATGCTAATCTGCACCCAAAGGAAAACAGATCTGAGCAAAGACTGCAGGTGATTTAGCCGTCACTTGCTAGATGCCTCTCCATTCGGGCTGGTGCTTATCCAGCTACAGGTGGGTGTCCCTAAGGTTGCCTTCTGCTGTTTTTCCTGTTTAATATCTGCATGCAAACTTAGAAACAGATTAGCAAACAAGGTTTCCCTTGAAGAACCCTAAGACACCCGAGAATATAATAAAAACTTATAAATAAAGTGCAGAATTTGGGATTGGTTCCTTAGTTATTTTTCAGTGGTAAAGATGAATGTGGACAAGTTAGAATATGTGCCTTGAGTGAAAGAAATTCAAAGCAAAGGCATCCAACCTGCAATATGAGCAAATGATCACATGGTTTACACCTAAGTTGCATGAAACATGGAAACATGTACTAGTTTCGAAAACGGGAATGCCTGAAAATGTGACCCCCCCAACGGGTATGTTGAGGAAAACAAGATATATATATATATATATAATAATAACACATCGTCTTGCAACAAAATAAGAATGACAGATTAAATTGTAGGTAGGTTTAGAAACAAATTAGAGGTAAAATTGTCTTCATTTACCATAGATTAGTGTTTTTTAGACTTCCTGGTCCTGCGGCCCACATGTAGTTGGGCGTTTCCAAGAATTTTTCAAGGCGTTTTCGAGTTTTTGTGAGTTTCTGATACTAGTATGTGGGTAGTTTAGGAGTTTCATGCAATAGAGATTTACACACAAAAGTAACCTCAAAAATCCCAAGAACTAGATGCATAGAAGAATCCATCTAATTTATTAGCATAAAGGTGGGAAATCCACCCCGAGTACAATAGATCAGGAGTTTCCCTCTCAATCCCAAGTGTGTAGTGAAGAACGTGTTGTCAGGTGTTAGTGAGGATGGAAGAAGATGGTTGAGAAGAGTTCCTAAACTTGTAAAAATAACCCAATTTCGTGCCAAGATAGTCTCCAACTCTTCTTTATAGAAAATAAGGGAGAAGAGATCAAGACTCCACGTTCCCTAGATGTGTGAGAGAGGGAAGGATCAAACTCCAAGTCAATCCCTTGCATGGTGTAGTATAGTGGAGATCAAAGCTGTTGGACGTGGATGCACATTTTATTAATCATATGATACACGTATATATACATGATGTGACCTTTGGATTCATCGTCCAAGGTATCTTGGACTCCTGCTGATCGTTACTATCACTTAACGTTTCATATTTCGTCAAGTGGGTAACCCTAAAGGATTATGTTTCCAACATTCCCCCCTTAATCCAAAGGGTTGTATATGAGTCTAAGATGAGAGCTGATATTTGAAAGTGGGAAGCTGAAATCTCGAAGTGTGCAACTGCTAGTGGATGAATGTGCTCTCTGAATCTGGTGGTTTTGGGATGACCACAAACCGAATGGCTAGCAGAAGTTGATGTCTTCTACTAAATGGTGATGGTGGTTTAAGGAAGACCACAAACCAATATGGTGGTTTAAGGATGACCACAAACTCTGGAATCCTGCTCTAGGCTGAATGGTTCTCGGAACATTTCCTAAGTTAGCTAGAGGCTAGAAGCTGGTGTCTTTTGCTAATTGGAAGTGCTCTTGATGTCGGTTTAAAGATGACCATAAATTGTGATGTGGAATGTAATGTCCCCACTTTGGGACATCATCACAGTGTAGAGGTTTATGATGACCAGAGTAGCTAGATGGGCATTATAGCGAGTACAGGGGTCATTGAGAGGCATTGTGAGGTCCAACTTGCATTTCTCATCATATCTCATCATTATGAGCCATTCCGCACAGGTTGGCTTTGGTTTCATTGCATTCCGATGATTTCCATGATTTTAACTATTTTGAGCTATAAGTCAATTAAATTCACTGAAGAGGTCATTTTGGGCACATTACTTGGAGGAACCTCTCAGTGTAATAGCTCATTGGAATCGGGAGGAGCAACACTACAGGATGGGATGGCTAGAAGTGACTTTCAGTG
>ML824234.1:54715-67926 GCA_009831015.1 Picea engelmannii | reverse complement strand
ATCTAGACTGTATACATCCTTACAAAACTTCCCTAGGCACCAAAATATCTTAAAATACATTAGCTATCTATTGGGGCAGAGACTTGACCAGTAACGAGTTAAGGGATGGGGAGTGCCCCCCTTACTCCATTTGTTTCAAATTCGCCTTTGCTTATTCTCGATCCATCTTAGCCCAAAGATCGGCAAGGGGGTTGAGATATCTCTTGATATGGAAGAGATTAATTTCTCCAAAGCTTTCAACAATAGTCCTGATTCGTTGAAGGATGTCATTTAAAAGGTTTTTCTCCACTGTTTGTTTTTTGAGAATTGCTTTAACTATCAACATAGAATATAAATATAGACCGATGATATAGATTTAAATATTAATATGGCTAGTATCTTAGCAAAGGTTAATGTACTTGTCCCTCTTAGTACTGATATTGTATTTTTTTTTTAAATACCTACAAGATAGTCGCTATTGTGACATCTTGGAGTGTCGCTGCCATAGAAACCACGTCGGAGATGATACCTCTTAACGTCACTCCCATAGAAACCACGTCGGAGATGATACCTCTTAACGTCGCTCTTCCCACGTTCTAGACGTCTCTCTTGCCACCTTCAAGATGTCGGTCTTTCCACATTCAAGATGTCTCTATTGCCACGTCTAAGACGTCTCTCTTGCCACGTTCCTGACGTCTCTCTTCCCACGTTCTAGATGTCTCTCTTACCACCTTCAAGACGTTGGTCTTTCCACGTTCAAGACGTCTCTCTTGCCACGTTTAAGACGTCACTCTTGCCACGTTCAAGACATCATTCTTGCCACATTCCAGATGTCTCTATTGCCACATTTCAAACGTCTCTCTTGCCACATTCAAGACGTTGGTCTTGCCACGTTCAAGATGCCGCAATAACGATGAAATCTATGTCGTCGGAAAAGAGACGTCATGTGAAACGACGTTTGAGGGGGTCTGTTGTTTTTCGTTCTCCCAACAATATAAAGTGGCAATTGTGTCGAATGCGCCGTCAGAATTTGACCCATATGTACTAGTGATTGTTTGAGTGGTTATTCATGCCATTTGGATTAACTAATGCTCCCAAGACATTTATGATACTTATGTATGAAGTATTGAAACCATTTTGGTAAATTTTGTTGTCATGTACCTACATGATATTTTGATCTTTAGTAGAACCAAGGAAGAACACCTGGAGCATGTGAGAAAGGTATTTGTTAGGCCCTAGAAAAAACCCCATGTTAAGAATAAAACCCCTTATTAAGCCCTAGATATTGAATTATTACATTTATATTGTTATATTAGTAGGTTGGTTGGAACCTTTCATTGCGCCCTTTCATTATAATTGTACCCTTTTCTCCTGTATATACACCAAAGCAACCTAGTCTTAGAATCATCTTATCTTGTCTTATACATTGAACATATTGTAAAAGGAGATTTACCCATCGAATTGCACTATTATTCATTGACTTATTATCATTCTCAAGGCATTGGTTCATAACATTTGGTTTCAAAGAATCGATCCTAGGGTTTTGCTACTTCAAGCGATTCATCTTGCAATCTTCGCTATAACTTAATTTCTAGGAAGTTTCCAATAGTGAAATTTTGAGGACATTGAGGAAAGATGTCAAAGAATAGGTGGTAAAAAATTTAGGTTCTAGTTCATTATATTTTCAGAGATATCTTCTGTGGAAGTTAGGTTTTGTGACTAGTCCTTAAATTAGTCTCAAATGAACCATATTTTGATTCTCGCTATAAAAAAAATCGACGAAGTTTTACACTCTGCAATTTTAAAAATATTAAGGAGACGTAGCGAATTACATGTGAAATTTTTTTCAGATTTTGAATCATTATAATTTGTGATATACATCTTGTGGAAGTTGGGGTTGTTTACTAATCCTAAAATTAGTCTTAAACAAGTCATTTTGGTATTTTTGTTGTAACTTTTTATTAGTGAAGGTTCAAACTGTGAAATTTGTAGGAGTTTAAGAAGCCATATCACAGTACTATAGGCCAAAATTTTAGACTCATAAAAGCTCACATTTCATAGATATATCAATACAAAGATCAATCATCTAGACATTCTCCAAATTAGGGTTTGAAAGATATGTAACTTGCAATTGGCATAACTTTTGATTGAGATATCTATTTTTGGTGATTCAAATTATGTGATAAAGAGGAAAAAGAGGAGAATTATTATTTTCTCATATGGAAAAGTTTTATACAATAAATACTACTAGTACTCCTCATAAAAAAATCAAACATGGCATCTTAAGAAAGTGAAGACTTAGAACACAGGTTGACCTAATTAAAGAACCAAGTTGATGAAATGAGTGGTAATATGTTGAAACAAGTGGAATTAACACTTTCTTGGGAATACCTTAAAAATGAAATGTAAGATCAAATTAAAAATAATATGGATGAAAATAAGGAATAAATACAAGATTCCATGAACGACAATAAGGAAGAAATGCTAAAGGTACAAAAAAACATGAAAGTTCATAGAAACCATTCTCTACAAAGGATCCCTAATAGGGATATGGATATCCAAGGAAATAATGAAAATAGTGAGAACAAGGTTTTTGAGACTCAATCACATATGGGGAGTATTTTGTCACAATTAGAGAGCACAAATATTGAATCTCAGAATCATGATCATCCGTTACTCGAAGATCCACTTCATCAGGGCTTCAAATCGGCACCAAGGAACTACTTCATTCCAAAGATCGATATGAGGAATTTTGATGGTAAAGATCCTATAACATGGATATTCTAGATGGAGCAACTATTTTATTTACACCAAGTGTCAACCTTTCAAAAGGTAACTATTGCATCCTTGTATTTAGAAAATGACCAATTTGTATGGTATCAATGGATTTGTGATCGAAAAAAGGATTCAATTGTCTCTTGGTCCATTTTTATGGATGAATTGATAGCACATTATGGGGATATTAAGAGAAATACATTGTTTAGTCAATTGATAAATCTTCAGAAAAAATGTCCAATTCCAGAGCACATTCAACACTTCCAAAAACTAAGTCTCGAGGTAAAGGACATTCCAAAGGATAAACTATTAGATCTCTTTATGGGAACTTTAAAGGAAAACATCCAACATGAAGTGTGTATCTTTGAACATAAATCCCTAGAGAATGCATCCAACCTAGTAAGGAAAGTGTTGGACCTTGGAAATAACACATTTTACAATGTCATTTAGTCATTTTTCATTTACTTTACCCTTTCATCGCCATTCCATTCATCACTTATATTTCCGCATTTCTCCATTTTTACCCTATATGAACTTCACATGGCATACTTACACTAAAATAGTTTGTTTCCCATGTTTTGATGATTACTTAGAGTATATATTTTGGTTTCCTAAATTACTTATGAAATTCGGTAGTTGTGTTGGCAATTCTGCAACTGATTGGCAGTTCCAGTAGTCAAACTTTCCATGTCATTTTTGAACACATGAAGAGGAATATCGAAAATATAAAATATGGGTTTTGTGCAGAATAGGGTCATTTAGATTAGTGGCATGGTAAATCTGCAAAAAGTGTAAAATAAGGGATGTATGGTTGAGATTTCCAAAACTGGTCGTTTTGGTAACTAGCCTGTAATTTTGTAGCTAAGTGGTTTGCCTAAGTTGCGACCCTTATCCAAGAATTTGGAAACGTGGATCTCATAAACTATGATGTTATTATCTTCTTCGAACCATCTTAGATCAAATCCAAGATTTGGTGGTGAAAATATTCACATGTTTAGGATCTAGGATTTGTTAGTTGCAGATCCACTTGTTTAGGATTTGATCTCATCTTGTTGTAACTCATTTTCCTTTTATGAAGGAGAAGTTATATGTATAAATATGAGAGGATATCATTCATCTAAAGGATTTAGATAGTAGAGAGTTGAAGGAGAGGTTAAAGCATAAGAGTTCCATATTGAAGAGAAGGATCATTGTAATCATTTTAATGGTGGAATAAAGAGCTTCTTGTTGCAAATCAAGAGTTCTTTGGTGTAGTCTTTCTTGGCATCATATGCCAAGAGAGGAAGGGCCCCCTCTCTGGTATAAGCTACCCAAATAGATTCATTTTTGTTGTGTGATGTTATTTCAGTAGCTCCTCATTTCATTTCATGTTCATTYCTTTATGCTCTTTCATTTATGCAAGTGTGATCAGTCGAGTGTGGTGTGCATCAGATATCTGAATGTTTRTTAACCCTGAGAATCTAAGAGATAGATGAAAATACATAGGACTCGACCTACAACATAAGATCATATGATTTTAATTCATGTTCATGACATTTTTTGTTCAACTTTCTTAGCTTAGAGTTATTTTCCTACTCCTGCATATATTTTTCCAGCATATCACAAGCTTATGAGCTTCCTGGTTGACAATTTAATGTAAAGCAATTGAAGTAATTAAATTTCCTAACAGAAATTTGAAAGTAACAATATGGCTACTAGAAGAGAGCATCGTACTCCCTCTCCTAACCACACTAAACCAACAAGTTTGACACCTCATCAAATAGATAAAAAAAAAAACAAAGGGGCATAAATGTGGTGAGAAGAAAGTATTTTACATAGACATTGAAGAGGAAGAAGATACATAATTGGAACCATCACAAGATCTAGAGCTAGAAAAGAGTACTCCAACTAAATTTGGTCATGCGTTGGCCAACATGAATACTCCTTAGACCCTCGAGATAGAAGGATATATCAAAAAGAAAATGGTAACAATATTGATTGATTCTAGTAGTACCCATAACTTCATCAATTAAAAATTAGCAAAATTACTCAATTGCTTTGTATTTCCAACACCAAAATTTCAAGTAATGATTGCAGATGGAGGTATCATAAATTGTTCACGGAAGCACCATAGTATTAAGCTCAATTTGGGGGAGTATTTATTGGATAGTCCCATGATTGCAATCCAAATGGGTGGTTTTGATGTTGTATTAGGGGTCCATAAGTTAGATTCATTGGGAACAATGGCCCTTAATTTTCAAGATCATTTTATGAGATTTTCCTCAAAAGGAAAGGAAATTGAACTTAGAGGTATTCAAGGGAAACCCTCTAAAGAGATAAGCTCTAATAGTGTGACAAAATTACTCAAAAAGGGACACCATGGTGTAATTGCACAATTGTGCTCACTAGATTTTCAAACATATATATACTCTGCTCTAGTTGATCTCCAAAATGTTATCAACAATCATTCTAAGGTATTTGGAGATATTCCTAAGGGTCTTCCACCTACTCGAGATCATGCCCATGATATCCATTTGCAACCAGGAAGTGTGTTACACATGAAATTTGCACACCTAGGTACCTCGCCCTAAGTGTCGTAAGTGTCATATAAGTATCTCATACACCTTGACACCATGGAATAACCTATGTTACAATCCCTAGTCAATGTGGAGGAGGGATATATTACATGAAGGCCAAAATACCAAGTGCACATGAATTATTATTAATATTCATGAAAAAGAAATTAATTAAGTGTGAGAATCAAGTGCGCGTGAATTATTATTAATATTCATGAAAAAGAAATTAATTAAGTGTGAGAATCAAGTGCACGTGAATTATTATTAATATTCATGAAAAAGAATTTAATTAACTGTGAGAATCCACCTCACATTTGGTTTCCTATTTTTTAGGGAAGGTGGAGGATCTCGTGGATGGTTGAAATATTTCCTCCTTAAAATCCTTGAGAGATATTTCCTCCCTAAAATCCTTAAGAGATATTTTCTCCCTAAATATCTTAGAGATCCCTTTTTAGTGGATCGGATGAGTGATCCTCTCCATGGTGGTTAAGCCTCCAAATCCTATATAATGAGGGATTTCCATGGAGATGACGGAATCAAATTTGAGGTATCAAACCTATGGTCTTGGGAGAAAGCTTTAGGATATCAAACCTATGATTTTGGGAGCTTTGTGCAAGGGTTGGACGAGGAGGACTTGGAGAGGTTGTTGCAACTTCATATATGGTTTGTAAGTATCTCTTTTGAGTTCTCATTAATATATGCTTGGCCTATTCCATTATAATCTGTGTATCTTCACATATTTTGTCTATTATAGATGGATTTGATTAGACTAATCTTATAGAGTAGAGTAGGAGTTCTTTGTATTCTTGTTTTCCATTTCATTGCAGGTGTGGAACGGTGCCAAGGAGCTCAGGGATCAAGTTCAAATTGGAGCAATGAGGACAAACACTAGAATAAGGTGAAACACACTTTCTTCCTTCTCCTTCTCTTTTTGATTAGGTAATTAGATTCAAAGGGATATTAGTGTCCAATGTTAGCATCTTATTGTCTTGGTATAGGGGTCTAGAATCCAAGGGGAGATTCACTTGTCTGCGGGGGGATTTTCCTACAACAAAGTGTACATAGTATTCCATGTTTCTTGCTTAAAGAAGATAATCAGTGACAAGATCCTAGTCTAAACTATTTCACCGGAGATTAATGGAGAAGGGAAAATCATACTATAACTAGAAAAAAATCTTGAAACAAGGATTAAGCAGCTGCAAAATCGATCAATTACTAAGTACCTCATCAAACAGAAAAACCTACCAATGGAAGAGGCAACATGGGAAGATGAATTCTTCACACAGACACAGTTGTGGTTAGTCAAGTGTTGAGGACAACACTTGTTTGAAGGGGACAGACATGTTAAGCCTTAGAAAAATTCCCATGTTAAGCATAAAACTACTTATTAATCCCTATATGTTGAGTTATTACATTTCTAGTGTTATATTGGTAGGTTGGCTAGAACCTTTCATTGTACCCTTTCATTATAATTGTACCCTTTTTCTCCTATATATATATCACGTGAAATAAAGCATAGGAAACCCTTTGAGTACTTACCCACATTTTGTGGATGGTAGACGAGGTAAACCATCGGCCCTAATTATGGGGCCTCGTCTTAGGGAAATCAAGAGAGTCAAACCTGTGACCAACAACAAGCATGAAAACTTACATCTGGCTTTAGACCAATTGAACTATATATACACCAAGGAGACCTAGTCTTAGGATCATCTTATCTTGTCTTCTACATTGAATTTATTGTAAAAGGAGTTTTCTCCCTCAAAGTGGATTGTTATTCATTGACTTAATAGCATTCTCAAGGCTTGTTATTCATTGAATTAATATCATTTGGTTCATAACAGTATTGCAGCGGTTGAAGGAAGATAAATTGCTAATAAATTTGAAAAAGTGTATGTTTCTAAAGGAGGAATTAGTATACTTGGGTTTTCTGGTTTCAAATGAAGACTTGAGGATGGATCTCAAAATGGTAAAGCCCATTTTAGACTGGCCAAAATCTAAGTGTACCTTTGATGTGAAAATATTCCAAGGCTTGGCGAGATTTTATAGGAAATGTATCTGAAATTTCAGCGAGATTTGTGCACTGCATACATAATGTATGAAGAAAGGGACTTTTCAATGGACAGCAACAACCATGAAGTAATTTGGAAATTTGAAGAAAAAGGTAATTAAATAACCAGCTTTGGCACTTCCAAATTTCAACAAAGTGTTTCCAGTGGACTCTTATACAGGTGGTTAAGCGATTGGAGGAGTTTTGAGCCAAGAAGGAAGACCGATTTCATTCTTTAGCAAGAAATTGAATGATGCAAAGAAGAAGTACTATGTTTATGATCAGGTGTTTTACTCTATTGTACAAGCCTTGAAGAAATGGCGACATTACTAACTACCGAAGAAGTGTGTCTTGTTTACTGGTCATACGACATGCAGTACATCAATAGTCAAGGTAAGCTAAATCAAAAGCATTCCAAATGGGTAGAGTTTCTAAAAAGTTACTCATTTGTTTTGAAGCACATGTCTAGAAAATCGAATAAAGTTGCAGATGCATTAAGCCATAGGATAATGTTATTGAATACTTTGTAAGTCGAAGTTGTTAGCTTGGAATGTATGAAGGAATTGTATGTAGAATATGTATATTTTGTTGAATTCTAGGAGACGTGAAAGGAACCATGGAGTATGGATCGAACACTGTATTTGGATTTCTACATCCAAGAAGGGTTCTTGTTTAAGAATCAGAAGTTTTTCATTCCATAGAGTTCATTGAGACTAAACCTCGTTAGAGAGTTGCATAGCGGAGGTTTGGGTGGACATTTTGGTGTTGATAAGACCACGGTGTTGGTGAAGGAAAGATATTTTTGGCCTAGTCTCAACAAGGATGTCAAAAAAATTGTTGAGTGTTATAGAGTCTGTTAGTTAGTGAAAGGAAGGAGTCAAAACACAAGGTTATATATTTCGTTTCCAATACCTAAAAGACCATGGGAAGATGTAACCATGGATTTTGTTTTAGGATTGCTTAGGACATAGAGAGGTCGCAATTCAGTGTTGGTTGTGGTGGAAAAGTTTTCGAAGATAGAACATTTCATACTATGTAGGAAAACCAATGATGCTATTGAATTGGTTGTCTTGTTTTCCCAAGAGATTGTGAGGTTACATGGACTACCAAGGAGTGCCACTTCCAACAAAGATACAAGGTTCCTTAGGAATTTTTGGAGGATACTTTGGAAGAAGACAGGTTCCAAGTTGTTGTATAGTTCAGCATATCATCCACAAATAGATGGACAGACGGAGGTGGTTAGCTAGAGTCTTGGGAATTTTTTGAGGAGCTTGAGTGGAGAAAAAATAAGTCATTGGGATTTGGTTTTGGCCCAAGTTGAATTCACATACAATGATTTACTCAATAGGTCTATGGGAAAGAGTTTGATTCAAGTTTTTTATGGCAAGTCACCAAAGGGAGTGGTGGATTTGGTTAATTTACCAAATTTAGAAGATAGAAGGAGTGTTGATGCAAGTGAGTTTACAGAGGGCATATAGAAAATGCATGAGAAGGTCAAGTAGAAGCTACAACAAAGCAATGTCAGATACAAGCAAAGAGAGGGTCTATGGAAAAGAAAAAAGGTTTTTAAGAAAGGTTAACTGGTAATGGCCCATTTGAAGAAAGAAATATTCCCCAGAGGTACATACAGTAAACTCAAATACAATAAAATTGGACCATGTCAAGTCTTGAGGAACATTTCGTATAACTCCTATAAATTGGAGTTACCTAAGAATTTTGACATTTCCCTGATATTTAATTTTGTTGACTTGTACAAGTTTCACAAAAGAGAAAAGGATGGTGAACTGGATACCATGAACACATGGAAAAAGAAACTGCCAATGAAATCAATTGAGGAAGTGGAAAAAATATTGACAAAGAGGGTTTGTAGAAGGACTAAAAACAAAGAGTATTTTGAGTATCTAGTCAAATGGAAGAACTGAAGTTCTGAAGTGTTGGACAACTGAGAGCAGGGGGTGAATCAGTTGTTGTTGTGATTAAACAATTATACCCATTTAAACTCTTTACAGAACACTCAATTACAATCACAATAATGCAGCAATAGAATATTCAACATTAATCAAACACATGAAATATACAGAGACAGATATTTCCTGAGGAAACCCATAAAGGGAGAAAACCTCTTCTTCTTGATATGAGAATTATTTTTTGTACATTATCATTATTATCAGCACCAACTCATAATGAGGTTGCCACCTCTGTTTTTCAAGTTGTTACTTGCTAAGAGCACCTACTCTCTGGATTCTCTAGCACCCACTAGAAGGAAGCACCAACTCCCTAAGTGTTCCAACACCAACTGGATGGAAGCACCAACTTCTAGTCACACAGGCACCAACCTATATAACAGAGAACAACAGTTCTCCCTTGCACCACCCTTCCACCCTAGTTTTTCTAGCTGCAACCAGATGGAAGGTGTTCAAGCACCCACTTGAAACTCTAAGGACACCAGTCCTCCCTAGCACCTCCCAACCACCCTGAAATATAAAACTTTGTTAACGAAACTTGTTACAGTGATACAATGTTTATCTATAGCTTACCAGTCTCATCACTGCACTGCTTCATTGATATACTCTGCCTGCATCAGTGTGTTCCTGCTCATATTCTTCTTTGAGCTTTATGTTCTTCTGCTCTATCTCTGCACACAGTATTTTCTCTTTCAGTTGTTGCATATAGCCTGCTTTTACCCACATGAATCACTCTCAACAACAGCATTGATCTCTTATTTGTTCTATGTTTTTATAGCCTTTGTGCACCTTCTGCATTCTTCATGCGCTATGCCATTGCATACTCTTCACTGCATCATTGTTCTCCCTACAGGTCGTTCATTGTAGCTTTTTCATCACTTCTGCTAGGCTGAACCGTAGAATTCCTTCACATCACTATGTTGCATCCATTTCTTGATCAAGTCATCTCAAGATCATCATAGCCACTCTTCATCTTCTTTGGTTGTTAGCTTCATGTGTTCATTATCATTGGTCATTATGTTGAGATTCTTTGGCTTCACTGGCTGTAACAGTATTCAACACTTTTCCATCTATCAATCGCCTCTATGATGACTCTACACTCCACTGGCAGTTACCTTGAGACTCTTCAGCTCCTCTGACAGTCACCCTACAGCTCCTCGAATTCTCTGGTAGATGCAGTCACTTTGTTCTGGCAGTTACTGAGAAAATCTTCACGCGTTCATCCCTTGGCACCTTTTCCTTCTCTAAGAAATACTTCACAGTGGACGCTAGCTCTTTTGGCTAAGCCCCTTCCTATCACGCAACCACTAGCGGTGACCAAGCGCCTATTCAAAAGTCATTTTTTGATTTCACATATCGCAATGTTCTGCTGCAATTTGCCTTGAATCTCCCAGCTCGCGATCTCTGAAATAGAGCTTAGCAGCGCTAGCTCCTTCCTATATTTTCTTTCCAAGTGACCTCTGTCGGTGACCAAACACCTATTCAGAAGGTGCTTCACAACTCGTGACTTCGGGGATATTGGTATGAGGCTTCTTGACTCTCCCAAGTCGCGATATCTTAAATGGAGCTTAGCTGGACTAGCTCCTTCCTCTCACATGACCACGAGCTATGACCAAGTGCTTATTCAAAGGGCGCTTTGTATCAGATCAACGATAGAGATCTCACCTTCTAATCGATGGCTGCCATCAATATCGCGACTTCGCGTGTCGAGTGTTTGGGCGTGAGCCAACTCTGACTCTTCCAACTCCTGATCTTAGAAACAGAGCTTAACTTCAAGCTCCTTCCTCTCATATGACCACCAGTTGTGACCAAGCGCTTATTCAGAAGGCGCTTCGTGACTCACGACTTTCGGAATCTTGTTATGAGGTGTCTCGACTCTCCCAAGTCGTGATCTCCAAAATGGATCTTAGTTGGACTAGCTCCTTCCTCCAGTCTTCGATGATGTGACCTTGGCTATGACCACAGGCCGAACATTCAATTGCTTCTCTTGTTAGATCAACGGTCCAAAACTTTTCTTTGATCTGATGGATCAGATCTCATCGTGACTTCACATATTGTGAGTTCTTGTGTCACATTCCTTTGACTCCTCCAATGTTCCAGTCAACAAAATGTCAATTTCTCGCCACGTGTCCTCTAGCTCCAACGGCCATGATCATTTTGTGACCTCGCATATCGCGAATTCACACAACACACACCTTTGACTTCTCCAACTCGCTATTCAGTGAAATACTAATCGCTCGCCACGTGTCCTTTGGATCCAATGGCCAGGATCATTTCACAACCTCGCATATTGCGAGTTCAAGGGGTTAGAGCACCTCCTTTCTTTGACCTTTCAGTCAAAGAAATGATGATCTTTCGCCATGTGTCCTCTGGATGATGGACGGTTCCGATGACTTCAGGACTTGTCTCGTGCACTTTCCTTAGGATCCAACAGTTGTTGGTCTACGCACTCAGATCTAACGGCTAAGATTTGATCTCATCATCTACGCTTCCTCTGGTCACTTGATTCTGATCTGACGGCCACTGTTGCTCCTCCTTAGGAGCTTATGCTTCCTCCCAACCTGGAAGAATGTCTAAGTTTCAAAGGCCTCGACCTTTGAACCTTCTGCGAGTCCTTCTCTTGGACCTCGACTGCTCTTCTGGAAAGCGCAAAGCACTATCTCTTCTGAGCTTTGCTATTCCTGCATATTGTTCGCTCCTTGCCTGTTTTCCATCAATGCACACTCACGCTACTCCTGTTGATCTTATCGAGCTTGCTCTTTTGTGTCTTCATTATTGTTCTTGCCATGCACACTCTGCCTAGAAACCTGCCAATGTCGATGTTGTTCTTGCCATCAATGAAAAGCACACTCGGTCTGTAAACATGCCAACAATCTCCCCCTTTGGCATTGATGGCAACCCTGAACGGTTGCACTGTTTTACTTAGATATCCAATTGTAGTCTCCAATTGTAGCATCTGGATCTCTCCTTTTCTCCCCCTTTGACATTAATGTCTAAGAAAACATGCTCCCCCAGAGTTGTTGGCATATTCTTCGGAGGTATCAGATATTCAACCAACACATACTCCCCCTAATAGAATGGACTCTATTAAGCTGATAATGGGGTCATGCCCAACTTCTGGCATAGATACTCAAACTGAGCTTGTGCAAGCGGTTTAGTGAAGATATCAGCAATCTAATCTTTGGATGGAATATAATGCACAGAAACCACGGAATTGGTTACATGTTCCCTCAAGAAGTGATACTTGATGGGTATATGCTTGGTCTTGGAGTGAAAGACGGGATTCTTTGACACACTAATTGCACTGGTATTATCACAATGAATTGGGATCAGTGCAGTATATTTTGCCTCCAAGTCTACAAGTGCCTGAATCATCTACAATACTTGGGTACAGCAAGTGGCAGCTGCAATGTATTCAGCTTCTGTGGTTGATAAGGAAATGGCACCTTACTTCTTGCTCAACCATGAGACAAGAGAATCTCCTAAGAAGAATGCACCTCCACTCGTGCTTTTCCTTTCATCCACGTAGTTAGCCCAATCAGCATCTGAATAGACTGATAGTTGAAATTTTTTATTCCTAGGATACCATAGGCCATAGTCCATTGTTCCTTTCAAGTATCTGAATATTATTTTGACAGCTAACAAATGACTTTGTTTGGGTGCGACCTAATACCTTCCTACGATTCCAACAACATACATTATGTCTGGACGAGATGTTGTTATGTACAACAGGTTTCCTATCATAGACCTATGTGAACTATGATCAACATCGGGTGAGTCATCATCCTTGCTTAACTTACATCCAGTGACCATAGGTGTGCTCATAGGTTTAGAATCCTCCATTTAAAACCTTTTCAACATTTCCTTTAGATATTTTTCTTGAGAAACAAA
>ML824234.1:0-53388 GCA_009831015.1 Picea engelmannii | reverse complement strand
TGTTGTGTGTATTGCTTCTACCCAATAGGTTTGACCAATGTTCTTCTCATTCATCATTGACCTGGTCATTCGTTGCACGGTTCTGTTTTGCCTCTCAACTACTCCATTTTGATGTGGAATTCCTGGGATTGTGTATTCTCTCTTGATCCCATTTTTATCGCAAAATTCCTTAAAATCACTTGACATAAATTCTCCTCCTCTGTCTGATCTTATTGCCTTTAACCTTTTACTTATTTGATTCTCATTTAAAGCCTTGAATATTTTAAATTTCTCAAATGCTTCAGCTTTTTCTTTGAGAAAAGCAACCCAAGTGAGTCTGGAGTAGTCATCAATGACCAACATAATGTAGTTTTCCTTTCCTGTGCCTTCTTGTCTTGATGGTCCACATAAACCCATATGAACTAATTGAAGTGGTTTCTTTTTTGAAGTGGAGCTCTTGGATTTAAACTGTGTTCTGGTTAGCTTTCCTATTTAGCAGGGTTTACACACAGAATCTTGTGGCTTTAATATTCTTGGAATATCTTTTACTGCCTCAAGATTTTTGAGCTTGATTAAGTGGTCAAAATTTAGATGTCCAAGTCTCCTATGCCATAACCAGCTTTCATCATGTTTGCTTAGATGACACTCTTCTCTATCTTCTTTCAGCACACATACATTATTATATGTCCTTATGCCTTTAGCCACCACTTGTCCTGAGTTTACAGACTTTATCTTGCAATCTTTGGAGGTGAACACCACTTCACATCCTCTATCATGCATTTGACTTACACTGAGAAAATTATGTTTCAACCCATCCACAAGCAGAACATCATGGGCTTTTCCTTTACCATTACTCAAACTCACCATCCCTTTACCCTTGATTTTACCAGGAGCATCATTTCCAAAAATTGTGTTTCCTGATTTGCTTTCACTTAGAGATAGAAACTTACCTTTGTCTCCCGTCATATGTTTTGAGCATCCACTGTCTATATACCAAGGGTTCTTTTTCCTTTGAGCTGACAACACTAATCCACACTTGTCACTTTCTTTCTTCTTCCAAACCTTGATATTTTCAGCAAAGGGATTCAAATCTAGTTCATAGTTCCTTAAGCGACAGTCAGCAGCTATATGTACATAAGTATGACAGGTGTAACATTCTCGTTCATTGAATAAAGGATCATAACGATTGTTATGCTTAACTTGTGTCCTTTTCCCAGCCATCACATGATTTGCAGTCTATGGTGGTTTGTTACTTCACTGTCTCATTCTTTATTGCGGCAGATATCTATTCCTTGAGTGTCTTCATTGCTCATATCTAAATCTTAAAGAACAGTTTACAGCTTTGTGACCAAAGTTAGAATAGAAAAAACAATATCCATAGAAAAATCCTTTGTAACTAGAAATGGTTGTCTTCTTTGAGCAAGTCGATTTCTTCCATGCTAATGATTTCTTTGAGCAGAGGGTGTATTACTTATTTGTTCTACAGTTTCAGTTCTAGTACCTTTTTCTTTACTCCTCCTGAGCGGTTGATTATCTTCTTTTGTTTCTGCAAGTTTGTTGTTGTCATTGGTTGTAGATTTGAAAAAATTGATGGGTTCTTTGTTGCTTGGCTGACCACTACTTGATCCCTCTTCATAACCCAAACCTATTTTCAACTTTGGATTCCTTTGTTGATTCAGAATAGTGGCTAATCCTTCTGAGGCTTTGATACTTGACAGATTCTGATGATACAAGGCTTGAAATTTCTCCAAATCTTTCCTAGTTTTCACAACTTCTTCTTCCAGAGCTTCACATCTTGCCTTCTTTTCTAATAATTGTTGTTTCAGAATGTTTTCAATTTTATTTGCCTCTTCTAATTCCACTTTTAGCAGGGCAAAGTCTTCATCAGGTTTTTTACTGCCTTTCTTGAACTGTATCAGCAATTGTTTTTGCTTTCTCTTCTTAAGTCTGAGTCTGTCAATCTCTTCTAGAGAAATGATCAATTCTCCTTCCAAATCAACCACATCTTCTTCCTTGTCTCAACAAGGATGTCAAAAAACTTATTGAGTGTTATAGAGTTTGTTAGTTATTGAAAGGAAGGAGTCAAAACACAAGGTTATATACTTTGTTTCCAATACCTAAAAGACCATGGGAAGATGTAAGCATGGATTTTGTTTTAGGATTGCTTAGGACATAGAGAGGTCGCAATTCAGTGTTGGTTGTGGTGGAAAAGTTTTCGAAGATGGAACATTTCATACTATGTAGGAAAACCAATGATGCTACTGAAGTGGTTGTCTTGTTTCCCAAGAGATTGTGAGGTTACATGGACTACCAAGGAGTGCCACTTCCAACAAAGATACAAGGTTCTTTAGGAATTTTTGGAGGAAACTTTGGAAGAAGACAGGTTCCAAGTTGTTGTATAGTCAATCATATCATCCACAAACATATGGACAGGCGGAGGTGGTTAGCTAGAGTCTTGAGAATTTTTTGAGGAGCTTGAGTGGAGAAAAAACAAGTCATTGGGATTTGGTTTTGGCCCAAGTTGAATTCACCTATAATGATTTAGTCAATAGGTATGTGGGAAAGAGTTTGATTCAAGTTTTTTATGGCAAGTCACCAAAGGTAGTGGTGGATTTGGTTAAGTTGCCAAATTTAGAAGATAGAAGGAGTGTTGATGCAAGTGAGTTTACAAAGGGCATATAGAAAATGCATGAGAAGGTCAAGTAGAAGCTACAACAAAGCAATGCCAGATACAAGCAAAGGGAGGGTCTATGGAGAAGAAAAAAGGTTTTTGAGGAAGGTGAATTGGTAATGGCCCATTTGAAGAAAGAAATATTCCCAGAGGTACATATAGTAAACTCAAATACAATAAAATTGGACCATGTCAAGTCTTGAGGAACATTTCATATAACTCCTATAAATTGGATTTACCTGACAATTTTGGCATTTCCCTGATATTTAATTTTGTTGACTTGTACAAGTTTCACAAAAGAGAAAAGGATGGTGAATTGGATACCATGAACACGTGGAAAAATCAACTGCCAATGAAATCAATTGAGGAAGTGGAGCAAATATTAACAAAGAGGGTTTGTAGAAGGACTAAAAACAAAGAGTATTTTGAGTATCTAGTCAAATGGAAGAACTGAAGTTCTGAAGTGTTGGACAACTGAGAGGGGGGGGTGAATCAGTTGTTGTTTTGCTTAAACAATTATACCCATTCAAACTCTTTACAAAACACTCAATGAAAATCACAATAATACAGCAATAGAATATTCAACATCATTAACACACATGAAATATACAGAGACAGATATTTCCTAAGGAAACCCATAAAGGGAGAAAACCTCTTCTTCTTGATATGATAATTATTTTTTGTACATTATCATTCTTATGAGCACCAACTCATAATGAGGCTACCACCTCTGTTTTGCAAGTTTCTACTTGCTAAGAGCACCTACTCTCTGGATTCTCTAGCACCCACTAGAAGGAAGCACCAACTCCCTAAGTGTTCTAGCACCAACTGGATGGAGGAACCAACTTCCAGTCACACAGGCACCAACATGTATAACAAAGAACAACAGTTCTCCCTTGCACCACCCTACCACCCTGGTTTTTTTGGCTGCAACCAAATGGAAGTTACAACTCCCTGTGTTCAAGCACCCACTTGAAACTCTGAGGACACCAATCCTCCCTAGCACCTCCCAACCACCCTGAAATATAAAACTTTGTTACCGAAACTTATCACAGTGATACAGTGTTTATCTATAGCTTTCCAGTCTCATCATTGTACTGTTGCACTGATATGCTCTGGCTGCATTAGTGTCTTCCTGCTCATATTCTTCTTTGAGCTTTTTGTTATTCTGCTCTGTCTTTGCACACAATCTTTTCTCTTTCAATTGTTGCACACAGTCTGCTTTACCCGCATGAATCACTCTCAATAGCAGCACTGATCTCTTCTTTGTTCTGTGTTTTAATAGTCTCTGTGCACCTTTTGCATTCTTCATGCGCTATGCCATAGCATACTCTTCACTACATCATTGTTCTCCCTACAGGTCGTTCACTGCAGCTTTTTCATCACTTCTTCTAGGCTCAACCATATAATTTTTTCACATCACTATGTTGCATCCATTTCCTCGTCAAGTCATCTCATGATCATCATAGCCACTCTTCACCTCACTGGCGGTTAGTTTCATGCATTCATCATCACTGGTCATTATGCTGAGATTCTTTGGCTTCACTGGTTGTAACAGTCTTCGACGCTTTTCCATCTGTCAATCACTTTTATGATGAGTCTACACTCCACCAGCAGTTACCTCAAGACTCTTTAGCTCCTCTGAAAGTCACCCTACAGCTCCTTGAATTCTCTGACAGTTACTGAGAAAATCTTCGCGCGTTCATCCCTTGGCGCCTTTTCCTTCTCTGAGAAATATTGCATAGTGGGTGCTAGCTCTTCTGGCTAAGCCCCTTCCTATCACATGACCACTAGCGGTGACCAAGCACCTATTCAAAAGTCATTTCACGATTTCACATATCACGATGTTCTGCTGCGAGTTGCCTTGAATCTCCTAACTTGCGATCTTCGAAATGAAGCTTAGCAACGCTAGCTCCTTCCTATATTTTCTTTCCAAGTGACCTCCATCGGTGACCAAATGCCTATTCAGAAGGTGCTTCACGACTCGTGACTTCGGGGATATTGGTATGAGGCTTCTCGACTCTCCCAAGTTGTGATATCTGAAATGGAGCTTAGCTGGACTAGCTCCTTCCTCTCACATGACCATAAGTTGTGACCAAGTGCTTATTCAAAGGGCTCTTAGTATCAAATCAACGGTCGAGATCTCACCCTCTGATCGACGGCTGCGATCAATATCGCGACTTCGCGTGTCGGGTGTTTGAGAGTGAGCCAACTCTGACTCTTCCAACTCCCGATATTCGAAATAGAGCTTAAATTCTAGCTCCTTCCTCTCATATGACCACCAGTTGTGACCAAGCACTTATCCAGAAGGCGCTTTGCGACTCGCAACTTCAGGGATCTTGGTATGAGGTGTCTCAACTCTCCCAAGTCGTGATCTCCAAAATGGAGCTTAGCTGGACTAAAGACCAAAACCTGCGAGTGATTGGTAAACTCATCACCGCCAGAGTTAATGGATGCACGGGAGGTTGTTAGACTATGTCGCAAGTCCCGAAGGAGGTGCTGACCACCAAGTCAACATGAAGATGCATCATGGATTTCTAAAGAAGAGTTTGACCACTTTGCGATTACACCCACATGAGCTCGAAACTCATGTTTTTCTTACCAAGGGTGGTTGATGCAGGAGCATCCTTGGTCTCAGGAAATCAACATCAACCAAATTAGTTAGATTTTGTTTTTTATATAACATAAGTATCAATCTTTGCTACATAATACATGCTATAGAATTTTTTATGGAAGATATGATGTGAAACTTTCTACAGAAGATATGTTATGGAAAGTTTGCTACATAAGACATTGTTGTGAAATCCTTTGTTGCGGAACCATTCCACATGGGATGAGATGGTTTAGAACAATCCAAAAGGAAGGTGAGTTTTCAATGAAATACGAAGGGACACGTGAGGAAGTGGAATAGCCAAAACTATTTTGTCTTCCAATGGAAATGAAGCGAAGGATGGATTTTTAAGAAGGGGTTGTGCGAAGAAGAGGGGATTCAATTGGGTTCAGCGAGTTGATTTTCAAAGGCCAGTTTATAAATTTAAGAAATGAAGGTTATTAAATATCTAGACAACATAACCGAAGGGCATGACTTAAGAACAAGATATTAAGAGGAAGTGAACACCATCAGGTTGTTTTCATAGCGTCGGAGCAGAGGAATCCGCCTAGATCACTAGCGCGGAAGAAAAACGAATCCAGATTCCATAACATTGCACTCGGATTATAAAAAAAACAAAAGGATTTCAATCCTCAAACTATAAGAGATGATGAATAAGAAAATCCATGTTTGATTAATAAAATCTGCAATTCCAGTTATGTGGTTGTTGCCTCTTGTCTGAATTAATTCACTGTCAATTCCTCATTGTATCATTTTTTAGTTTAATTTCTACGAAAATTAGAATATTGATAGTTGTGTACTCTAAAAGGAAGAAAACATGGTTTTGTAGTTGAGTTGGGATACAGGATTGAGTGTACCTACATCAGGATCCATGACAAATCATTAGGATATGACAAGGATGCGACATCATCATCATGTGCCACATGGACCATTCATGGAGGGTACATTTGTCTTCCTAGAAGATTATTCTCACACATGGGTGGTTAGAGGTGGTTATGAGCACATTTTTTAGGGTGGCCAACTTAGGGGAAGCTATATTTTGACAAAGTGCCCAGAATCTCACCATGTCAATGCCATTAGATCCAGAATGACCACGAGATATACAAAATGGTGTCATAATATAAAATTAGGAAAAAAAATTGGCTTAGTTATGATGCCACCGAAATCTGTCTTAAGAAAATTATCATTGCATTTTGACCACTCAACATCCCATTTCTTGGGGCCATATGTGTGTGTCGTTAGAGCATATTATGGAGTTATCCTCTTCTCTTTGACTAGTCCACTCAAATGTGGAGTTGGTTGAGTTGGTTATTTCATGATATATTATTTTATTGGCTTGGAGTGGTTTTAGACCATGGCTTGAGGGTGCCTCTTGTTTAGGCTCATGGTTTTTTTTGTGCACATTATATTGGCACGTGGTATTGTAATAGCACATGGTTTCCTACCCATGGTTTGAGTGAGGTTCTTTATCTATATAAGGAGGGTGCTTCTCACATTTGTAACTAGAATTGGAGAATATGAGAAATTACTTGGCTTATTTTTATTGGTGTTATTGGTTCCTCTTAGTATTTTTCTTGAGAATTTACTTGTGCAGAGTCTAGCAAGAGTATTTCCATGCAATAGGTGGAGGTGGATGAAGAATCTAGATCTAGGGTATTGAGTCTAGCAAATCTTAATTTGATTTCTAACTTTTACCTTAGGATAACATAGAGACTACTTTTTGCTACTTGAAGAGTTGGTCACACACTCCTTTCACCACTTAGATCTTGGAGCATCCAGTGTCTCTTAGGGGAATTTGTTGGGTACACCTTAAGATTGCCTAGAATCCCAAGGCTTGATGTAAGGATAAAATCTCCAGAAGTACTAGGATGACTCCATATCCCAATAAAGGTTAGGAACTGGTCTTTCATCTTCTTTCTCTCTCAAAATTTAAAATTTAACATTTTTTTCTTTACTTTGTTTTAAAGCAATATAGGGTTTAATTTTATCATATCCTTGGATCTAGATTGTTTCTTTCGAGTCTTGAACCAAATGTTAGATCTAGATTAGGCTTGAATTTTATTTTGGCAAATCATCTTGTTTATTTGATGCCTAATCATTTGGATGATTGCACATATGTTAGATCTAGTGTTTAATTTTTTCAAAGTTTTGAATGGTTCTAACCTATCACTGTGAATAAACTCTAATGTGCTTGATCTATATATTTACTTGAGTTTATGTCATTTCAATTGATGTTGGAAAACACATGGCATAAGGGTTATTTGAGCTTTCTTTCATTAATAAGGGTTTCAATGATTTGGCATAAATCCTCACATCTTGGAAACATTTGGCAATTTTTGTGGTTATAAGACTTCAATCTAACAAATTGATGCATATTATGATGGAATGACTTGGCACATAAGCTAGATGTATCACATGTGTTGATCTCTTTTATGACTTAAAATATGTGGTAAAGGGTTTCATAATGTTTGGTTAATCTCTCTTTGATACAAGGTTAAAGGGGTATGGTATTGAGTTCACTTTGCTAATAAATATGTGCTTGGAAACACACTCTTAAAATCAACCTTTTATTGGATGTTTAAGATGCATTAAAATCTTACTCATTATTGGTGCATACACTTACAACACCTAAATCACATAAAAAAAACTCAAATATCACATTGATCTTTGAAGCACTTTGATCTCTTTCTAAAGTCAGATTGTTAATATTGCATATGTGTTGATATACTCTGGTTTTACTTGCTATTATAACTCTAGTTTAATGATGAAATGATGGTCTTGGTTCACATAATTATTGATCTCGTCACATGTTAATGATTGGTGGTTGAACGAGCAACTTGAGTTGTCTTTTGTTATTCTGAATACTCTCTTATTTCCGATATACATCTTGTTGTCCTAAGATTAATTTATAACAACATTAAGTCCAAAGATAATTCACCTAATAGTTGGCACTTAATTTCACATTTAGGCATGCTCTAAAATTAATTACATGGTATGGTGATGATCCTTCATAAGGCTAGTGGTTTCATGACATTCCACATGATCTTTACATGCTTTTGATGAATGAATTTTCAGCTATATCTTGTTGTCCTAGATATCTCATCTAATCATTAGTACTTAATCCATGATGAACATGTTTTGAAAATCTGAAAGTGAATGGTGAATAAATATCTTGAATCTAGTTCTATCTTTAAGTTACCACCACTTAACATTGAACATTGTGAACATGATGGAATGGTTTAAATCTCTTCAAGTTTCATGTCATGTTCCATCACTCATAATTTGAATCTTGAGGATGTCATTCTTTGTTTCATTGGATATAATTATTTTGTATGGTTGGAAGTGAATGGAAATATTGTTCATGCTCTAGTATTTCTACAAATGATCTAAGCAATTGTTAATGGTTTATCCCCTTTGGATTTATTGGTTACATGATGAGGAATATTAATTTATTCATTTCCCATAATATAAGAACATTTGTCTAATTTGCACATCACTTAAATCTTGTTCCGTCTAGTGATTTGATAAACAATTTGCTTGCTTAGCTTGTCTTAAACCTTGAGAGTGAGTTAGGTAAGAATCACTAGTTTCCTTTGTCAAGTATAAGTTAGGAAAACTCCCCCTTTCAATACAATGATCTAACTTGGATAGACCATTAGGGACACCCACCTTAGGTTAGAAAAATTCCTTTTCTTAGCCTAGAAGTGAGAAGCAAGGTTATTAATGTGACAGTGGGTGGATTTCCTGATAGTTTCCATTAGGCTCTCCCATTGGGTTAGGAGTTTCCCCTTAGGAGATAGTTTGAATAGTAACACACTACCACCAGCCAAAGAAAATAGTTGGTATTTTGGAGGGAATATGGGTTAACTCCATCCATGGCTATGCTAAATTGAAGGCTTCATACTTCATCCTTGAATTTATCAATCCATGTATCCTCTACATGCTTCATCGTTACTGAATCAACTGGGATCCGCATAGCTCCCAATTTACTTATGTGTGAGGCATGTCACCCTTGCGATAATAGATCCTTTGAATCATAGGGATTATAGGCATGTTCTTCAATATCTTATGTGGAGGACCATGTCCCTTACCGTTTTTTATTTCTAATACTGACATGTCCACATTATAGACATATCTCTTTGTATGCATATTTACCTATGTAAGAATACAATCAATATTGGACATGTGTTATATGATATGTACTCAACATCCAACCTTTTCAACAATTGTTTTCCCTCTTCACAATCGTCGAGGTGGATACTATCACTTCAAAGTACCTTATCTTCTAATAACATACAATAAGCAAGAAATATAAATGTACATTTTCATTAAGCATGCATAAAACCCCTTTTCATTGTTGGTTGTATGACAAGATTCGTTAAAATATAGGGGACTCAATGTTTAGTTACCTTAGTAGTGCCAAGAAACACGCCTTTGAATACCATACATCACTTTCAAGTTATACAATAATGTTGTTGTCCCTAATGGGGTAAACCTTGACCCATGTCCAAAGAGGGGTAGAAATAGATTTTAGTCTTTTGAAGAAGGTGTCGAAGATATGAGAATCATCCCTTAGTTTATGTTGTTGTAATCAATTTAATGACATTCCCTCCAAGGCATGGGTATCCCATAAGAAATCATTCATACCAACCTTTGCATCATTGTTTCTATCCCAAACATGTGAAGAACTAGTGCTCTTGTAGACATTATGAATTGGTGACTTGAGACATAGTGGGAATTGAATAGGTGGTAGATTCAACCATGCTTGGTATGATTCCTATTCAAGTTTTTCTCGTTTAGAAAGCTTCTCTTGAGTTAAAATCTTATTAGGGTGCAACGATCGATGGTAGACATGTCACTCATTGTCCAAATCTTGATTGTAAAAATATTGAACATTAAATCAATGATATTAGTAAACGTAATAGTATGTTCACACATTAGAGCAAACCTTTATTAGAAGCATGGAATTTCTTTCCCAATACACATAAAACCAACCACTTTATAAATCAAAAGTTAACTTAAACAATAAATTTACATTAATTCCATTGAAAATCCAAAAATACAACTCAATGACCTTTTTCTTATGCCCCAATGGGACATGTAAAGGCAGTCCCAATGCAAGTTACCTTTGATGAGCAGTTGGTGGTCTATGAAAGTTATAGTTTATTTACAACTTGTCAAAAAGAGACATTCTACATATTCCATGCACAACAATAAATATGGATGTCTTCCTTTCCATCAAGAACTCTTTTTCACTAGAGTGTTGGTCAAAGGAACAATTTGCATTGAACAATGATCACCTACAATTATTTATGAACCATGTAAGATTCTTTGGAAGCATGGTCATTTATGCACATACTATACATGGAAATGTTATGTTTGTATTTAAAAATACCCAACTAATCGGATTGCCTATAAATAGGACCTTAAAATGACATAAGTGTTATTGATCATTTGAGATCAATGAACACATGTGAAAGGATAAACAACCCAAGATTTATAGCATTTATTTTTAGACTTGGAGATCTTGTAATTATTACCACAAAACGAAAATTTGATCCCAACATCAAGCACAGGTAAGGAAGATGGCCAAGAGCCATACAAAGCGTTATTGTAATAGGTTTGGTATTTACTTTGCAAATAGATAGGAAGAGAGAATTCATCACTACCCTCCAACAATTGAACCAACCTTGGTGTGTGCTTGGACATTGTTGTTCTTAGTGTGTACAACCTTTTAGATCTCCTAGTGGAGATATTTTGGGTAGTACTGATATCGTACTTCCGCTCACTAGAACTCTTTGGTTGATCCAACAGAAGAAGACAAGTTGGTTAATTTCAAACAAAACACTATTGATTTAGCTTTCAACTTAAAAAAAAAGAGCATATGGAAGTCTTCCTATATGTCTTCTCTACATTGTAAGATCAAGAAAATATGCATAAACATAATACCAATATCTATTACTATCTAAACTCTATGAAAAGCATCAAAATAACAAACGGATCTAAAATAATCAAGATATAGGACCAAAATATTTACATGGTAAAACCCCAAGGTGGGGAAACATCCACATAATCAAGGCATTTTTTTATTCAACAAAACTCTCCCAATACAATAGCAAGAGAACACTAAAGTATGGAGTTCAAATGAGATCGATACAATCACTCAAGCACATTATTGAACCTCAAATACTTATCTTTATAGGTTAGAGGGATAGGAGAAAAAATCTTGTGATGAATGTGGGATAAACTCATTTAGATAGTGAGTTGATAAATAATGTGCCCATAATATGAGATATTTAGGATTCTCACATAGCCTAATGATGCCTCATTGTGTATACAAATGTTCATCATAATGATAGGTTGTACAACCATAAATATGGTCATTAGACAATCATTACACAAAATATAGAATCCCCTTTAATGTTGATTAAAGGGATGAAACACATTTGGAGGAAGATGTCATTATGATTGACATCCCCCCTTGATAACAACTTCCCACATCCCCAATAAGTTGTGAATATGAAGAAATTTCACCTCTTATTAAAATTCTTCTTAAGCAGTTAAGTGTGTATAGTATTCTTTAATTTGAGTCTATTAAAAACAATAATTGCATGCATAAGGATCACTGAAAGAAATACATCCATGGTATACACAAGATTTATCCTGGGAAAACCTCGTGGGGTAGAAAACCCAGCAAAGCTTCTTCAATATATATTCTTCAACAAGAACAATGTCTATCTCAAGAGAGATCTCACCAAAACAGAAGATTTACCAAAAACCCTAACCAGAATATAGTAGTGCACCACTAGACCAAGATAGTCCTTCACCAAATAACCAAAACCCTTCCTCTATAACTGCATCACTCTCTCAGACTTGCGCACTTGTGTGAGAGAGCTTGTTGTGTGTCTCCACCAAATGAGGCGCCTAGCCTCTTATAAATACAAGTTGTCCCCCTATAGAAATTAGGTCAGGCCTTACATGTCCACTTTATCTTTCTATTTTAAATTTGACTTGTCAAGGCACAATAGGGTCAACTTAAAAAATATAATATAATGTTATTCTTAAGGGTTTTGTATTGGTCAAATAAAATATGAATATAATAATAATATCTTTTGAAGCTACTCAAACTTCAACACTCCCTCTTAGCAAGGAAGGTATTCTTTTGGCACGATCATCACAATTGCTTATATCTTCTGTACACTTAACCATTGACATGAATCTATATTGAAGAAGTTTTGTAACCATGTCAGCATTGAGGGTCTCATCATCCATCTGGGATTTATGTCATCACGGGGCTTTCACTCGCCAACTCACATAGAATCTGGCATCTAGTTCCACAATGAAATAGTAACCTTTGGTTGGCACACTGTTATGGGATTAATCGGTAAATGCAGACATAAACAGATCTCCCTAGATCCACCTAGATCTAGAACAAAACAGAACATAATATCATAATTTCCCTAAGTTCTAACTATTGAGTCTACTAGTTAACAAGAGATAGATAGCATACCATTTAAATGTCGTTTCCTCTTGCCATTGCCATCCTAGCTCCACTCTGGTGCTCCTTTGATATTGGATCTACAAGGGAACACAAGCTAACCAAGGTGAAAGCAATACAATGAACTCAACAAGAACCTATGTATGTGATCAAGGAATCATACAATAAAACAAGACAAGTTTTATGGGAAAGAAACATATTGTTGTATCATATTAAAATGAAACTGGATATTACAACCAAAGCCTTGATGTCATAAGGTCCCCTCTCGATGGCCCTTTTCTCCAACACACGCACTTGATCCAACCTTGAATGAAGAAGATCCACAATGACTTGATTAACAGAAATGCGGCTCTCAAGCATGATCTGAAGTAAAACTCTCCATCCAATTCTTAGCCTATTCAACCTTAGACTTTTCCATGAGAGATCCCTCTTTATATAGGGTGAAAGAGAGATGGGTGAGGGGATTAGGATGATCCCACCAAATCAAAGAAGCAAGTAAGATCCAAACCGTTCGGAGGCCACCTCATCTTCTAGAAGATCCCCTTCTAGAACACTCGTGAAACTTGACCTTTTCTTAGCTTTTGGCATCGTCGCACCCTAGGTATAGTGCAGCCTATGGAGACATTGCAGTCAATCTTTAGAGAAGGAGGTGACAATCAGGCATCGTCTCACCCTGTGTATAGTGCAGCCTGCAACGACCTCTCTTAATAGGGTTTTTGAGAAGACAAAGCCAATCACTTTCCTCATGGAGAAAGACTCTTTTTTGGAAACATGAACACATGTTGTCAATGGATCACTGAGGTGACCAAAATAATGTGTAACAGAATGCCCCCCAAAGTATGAAGCTAAAACTCATGACAGCTGAAATACTTTGCAAAATGTGTGTGTCGGAAACAAGGAGCGCATCAATCGGGAACTTGCAAACAGTCAAGCATCAGTATGATAATATACCATCGTCTGAGGTAGGCATTACCATACTCAGTTTGAAATGTCAAGTGAGTCATGGACACTAAATATACATTGGGGATCCATGTCAATGTGAATCGTAATAGCCACCAGGAATACATTGTGGATCTATGCGCTAAAAGGATTCAAATTCGGACATATCAACGAGACATACAAAGTGGATCTATGTGTCAATACAAATCATGAATACTCCGTCGCAACCTGGACCATAATGGTGTGATCCAGAGTCTTCATTTCCATCATCCCTAAGTACGAATCTAGCCATGTGATTACAAGTGTTGAAGTCAAACATGGTAGAAACCACTTGATTATCGGTCAATGATGAGAATCATTAACAAGTGTGAGGGAAATCACCATTGATGTCAATGACTCCCAAGGTACCCTAGTACAATCCAATGAATGTGAATAAATGAGTTGAATTCGAACACTTGATGGAATCTTCCAATCAAGGGTAAATGATGTGAACCCACTGTTGAAAGCGAAGGAACCTGCCATATTGAGGCATGCAGGCTCCAAGGTACTGAATGATTTCTAAGTCTTGTTCCTAGATAATGAGTTGAAGTCGATAGGAAAAGACTCGGCATAGGAGGGCCTTGATGTATCCCCCATCAATGACATGAAATAAGTAAAAGATTTGAAGTAGATCAAAATACGAAGTGATTTGGAACTGACACAGGGAAGGTCGACATGGTATAAAATTCATAAGTGCATATGGATGACTCGATAGAAGGCTTGTTGAGGTTGGACTTCTCTTGAACATATGAATGACACGACAATGGTCTTGGCAACATTGACTCAAGGAGGACCCAACATATGAACTTGTGTATGGTCAAATGAGAGATGAATGGATTTCCCAACTTGGATACAATGATGAAGGGGGGTGTCATGTTCAAGAGTAACTATTACTGCCACCAACACAGATACATAGACAGATTTCTTTCCCAATTTTTCCCCCACCATTTCTGGCAGGTACCTCTTTATTTTTACGCAAGCTTGAGGAGGATAACCTATGCTTGTTGATGTAAGTTCATCTTTCAGACGGGTCCCTCGGAGTATGTTTAATGAACCCTAAGAAGGAGTGGTTCGATCCCATTATGGGTCTTTCAATGTTTCTTTAACGAGTCCAAAGCGAGAAAACTCAGGGGTTTTTCATGTTTAGAGAGTCTGAAAAACACTTAAAGAAATCTCCACAAGGTCATTTTTCATAATTAAATCTGACGAGACCGAAAAAGTGATAACCTACCACTCATCAGATGTTCCCTTCAAATACTTTTACGAGTGTGAAAAGAACAAGGTCGCTCGACAATATTTTCATGTTTAGAGAGACTGAAAAGAGATTAAAGGAAACTCCAGGGGGTTCCTTTTTCGTATAACCTTTACGAGTCCAAAAAAGTGATAAAAGTATACTTGGTTACATTCTCATTGATTTACGAGCACGAGAAAGAACAAAAACTAAGCTCAGAGTTTTTCCTGAAAAACCCTAAAAGGATCTGTACATGCGACAAATGTATAAAAACAAACCAAAAAACGGACCCTTGTTTCAACGTTTCACTCCTAGAATTTTTATCTGCAAAAATCAACCGTTTGAAAAGTTGTTAGGACTTTAGGGTTTGGATGAAATATAAAAAATAATAAAATATTCAAATGAATAGTAATAAAAACAATAAAATGAATAAAAACTCACATTTAACTATTTCATTTGTAATTTCACCCAAGCCTTTGCTCCAAACCCTCTTTTTACCTTGGTTTTCAACTACGGAGTGCTCGACTGATCATTCGACGGATCGTCTCCACAGAAAAGGTAATCTTCATTTCCTTCATCATTCCATGAATTACAATTTGATTTTTATTAGTTAGAAATATACTTTTGGGTTGATTTTTTAGGGGTACCCATGCGTGAAGGTCGACGCAGGCACCCTATATCGGGGCCTGCGACAATCTAGGATCGCCGCAGACTTCCCTATAGCCATTATGTGATGACGTTGCACTGTGCAAATTCCCAGGCCTGCGACGTCCACAGCCCAAAAGTTTTTAAAGAAAAATTTGCCAAGAAAAATTTTCCAAGGAAGAATATTGTGATGCTAATCTCTCTTTATTGTTCCATGGCAGGTTTTCCACAGTAAAAATGTTGGAATGGCACGAGAGAGAGCACGAGGAGGAATACTACTTCATCGGGAATGACCCGGGCACAGTGATGGCCCTCCGGCAGTGTGGGTTGTTTAAATTCTTCAAGATCCAGGGTTTGAGGGCCCAACTGAGATTACATGAGTACATAGTTCACATGTGGGATGTGAACGAGCAGGGATTCCATGTGGGTGCTCACACTCTTACAATAGATATTGAGGATATCTACTTCTTAACCGAACTATCTCGCCATGGATCCTGAGAAATACTTATAGGTAGCAGGGGTGGTGGTGAGCCTATGAACCACTACATCAATGAACATTGTGTACCAGATACCTAGAAGCATAGCGGTAAATTCGTTATTAGAGATGTCTGAGACTTGCCTCTACGGACCATCCTCTATACCATCACACGCATGGCAGGGAGTGCAGCTCCCCATATGGCTCTTTAGAGCTATTTTCAGTATGCACTGGAGTTTACGAAGCCCCGAGTTTTCAACTAGTGTGAAGGGGTTCTCAAAAGTATGAAAAAACAATTGACCAAGTGCGGAAGTGGCGGGTTGAAATAGTTCAAGTATGCTTCTATTTTGGTATCCTTCTTCCTAGAGAGGGTCCCAGTTTTGTGTTTACAAGCAGAGTGGGGTATACCTGCCCCACAAGATTCGAGAATGAAGAGGTGGGTCGACCTCATGGCAAGACACGCAGATGGTCCCATCGTTAGATATAACGGTGTCTTCTTTGACTGGTTGAGGACTCAAATGCTCATGGTCGATGACTATGCATATGTCGGGCTAGACTTCTGTGGATATCCAGACCTAGGTCTTCTTGAAGGTTCCCAATGGGGGGACATAGGTAAGAAGTATATTTTGTTTATATCATGTTTTTTTTTATTTTTTAAGATATAAAATGTTTTTTATGTTGTTTATCCGATGACTAATCAAACGCTCTTTGATTATGCAGATGTGGGACCTTATCGTCCTCCAGGTTCATCCCCTATCCAGAGGTGAGGGGAGAGAGGTGACTAGCAGGTGTAGTTATTGTTGACTTCAAGACTCTAGAACAACATCTGGAGGGACTCACGATGAATATCCCAGATGTCTCTATCAATGATATCCCGAGGCATTACCAGCGCCACACAGTGGGTGTGTCTGCTTCCATCGGTTGACTGCTCTGTAGAGTAGCATGGGCAGTCGCATGTTATAGCGAGCAACATCTTTGATGCTCTATTGTATATGAAGCCATGTGCTTCACATTTTTGATATTTTGGTCTTCGGACAAAATCACTTTTTTGTAAACTTTTATCGTTATATATATATGGGGCTTCTATCGACTTACTTGTATGTACAAAGTGTGATTGGATTTTATAAATGTCTCAAATGTCTATCGAACACATAATTATCCAATGCATTTGTTAATGTATTTAGACATCTAGGAATGTGTTGATATTCAATGTAATCAAAATTACGTTCCAAGAGGCGAATTCGTAAATATACTCTTAACAATGTAGAACTTCGGATAGAATACACATTACTCAACTGTAGGACCACTAACAGTGAATCCAGTCTTACAACAAGTTAACGGATTCCAAGTGAAACAGCGTCAATCAATAATATGATGACTTCATTGTATTCCACGAAATTGTTAGTTGCACGACCAAGGAAAACACTTTGTCGAATAATCAATTCATCTGTAGGTGCATAGATTACCCAAGCAACAGACGCTAAGTTTTGAGTACTACGACTAGCGCCATCAGTGAAGCCAAGGTAGGGTAGTGAAGACATCAACATCTAAAAACCAAGCACAATGCAAGGTAAGCAGCTAAAGGTTGAAACCAAACAACGAAAAAGCACACAACAGTATGATACACTAAAATACAAGCACTCATGCGAAAATGAATTAAGCATAGTACTTCTTCAAGTAAAGCCCATTTTTGGGTTCACTCAAAGGGATTCCATCATAATCAACTAGCTCGTAATCTCCCTTCTCCAACATTCGTTTGACAATATAAGGACTCCGCCACATGGGCTCAAATTTACCGGCCCCTAGCAAATCACGATCTTGCTCTTAAAGAAGAACTAGATCACCTTCAGAAAAAACATGTGGCTTGACATGCTTGTCATATTGGGCTTTGACACTTTTCTTCTGAGTTTCAATAACTAAGATGGCATCGCGACGGGTTTCGTCCAATTGCAACAAATACAAAATATGTTCCTCTTCAACAGAGGTGTTAGGGAGTAGTTCGATGGCTAGTTTCAAAGATGGTATCTCACATTCAATCAAAAAAATTGCTTCGATACCATAGACTAGCTGGAAAGGTGTGAATCCCGTGGCAGACTTAACAGATGTTCAATAGGCCCATAATGCTGAGAACAACATCGTGTGCCAATTTGTCTTATGAATTCCTATCATTCGTCGAAGCATAGTAGTGAGAACTTTGTTAATTGCTTCAATCTGGCCATTGGCCTGTAGATAATAGGGGGTTGAGTTTTCATGGTGAAGACCCAGCTTTTCAGCAAGTTCAGACATCATAAAATTTCAAAAATGACTACCATGATCAGTAACGATGGCTTGAGGGACACCAAATATAGTAATGATATGATTGAATATGAAAAATGTTGCAGTTTTCCCGGTGTTATCAAATGTAGGCATCGCCTCGCCCCATTTAGTGAAATAGTCCACAGCTACAATGATGTATCCATGCCCCCCGGCCGAGTGAGGGTTACATGTCATGAAGTCAATGCCCCATTTGGAAAATGGACCAATGGAAACTACATGGTGGAGAGGAGCAGGGTGAGATCGGATCTTGTTGTTATAAGTTTGGCAAACGTGGCATTTCTTGACAGCAGTAATGCAATCCTTAAACAATGAAGGCCAAAAATAACCAACTCGCAAGATCTTTTAGACAGTGGCATACCCAGACATATGACCGCCACATGATCTAGAGTGACAGTCATTCAAAGCTTTCTCAGCTTCATCGTAGGTGAGACATCATCGAAAAATGGAATCAATACCACGGTGGTAAAGGGCATCACCAAGGATGATGTATTGACGGGCTTGATACCGTATACGATGACGATCTCTGCTAGAGATATCGGTCCAAAAAGTTTGAGTCTAGAGATAGATGATAATATATCTATATCATACGTCATTGGAACTGATCAGAAAAAGGGATTCGTTAGGTAAGGAATCCTCTGCCACATTTTTTGTCTAGTGGAGGGAAGGTCACATATCAATTCGGCAAAAACCAAAGACTTGTTTGACTTAGCACATTCAAACTCTAAGTCAAACTCCTGGAGAATCACTATCCATTTAAAGTACTTGCCCCCAGCAATTATAGAGTAAGGATATGTTGCATGGGGTTGCTATTGGAAATAATTGTGGCTCTGTGTAATAAGATGTAGTGACAAAAATGTTGAACAGCTGCCAAGGCCAGTTTCTCCACATGTAGGTATTTGATTTCGGTAGTCATGAGACTTTGACTCAAATAATATATCACATGTTCATCATGTGAATAATCCTCTTGGACTAAGACCATAGCAATGGTAGAGTCTAAAGTAGCTAAGTACACGAAATAATCTTGGCTATAGTCAGGGGGAAACAGTAATGGTGTACAGGTTAAGCAAAGTTTCAAAGCCTCAAAAGTTTTGTTTGTAGTATCATCCCATACAAACTTGTAACCTTTCTTGAGGAGTTCAGTGAATCCTTTCATTAATTCAGCGTAATTGGGAATGAATCGACATAAAAAGTTTGCCTTCCCTTGCAAACTTTGGAGCCAGTGTAGTGTGGAAGGAGGAGGTAGATTAATAATATCCTCAACCTTCAAAGGGTCTACCCGAATCCCATGTATAGATGCAATGAAACCAATAAGTCAGTCGGATTCCACACACAAAAACACATTTGTGTGGATTCAAATGTAAGCGATAATAACGACAGCATACAAAAATGGCCCGTAAATGTGTTGGGTGATCTTGACAACGCATGAAATGCGTTGGTAGATCGTCTAGATAGGGTTGTACAATGTGCTTAATATCATGAAAAGTGTAAGACATAGCGCACTGAAAATTTGTACCAGCATTTTTTAGACCAAAGGGTAATTTTCGGTAGGCAAAGGTTCCCCAAGGACAGATAAAAGCAGTCGTGTGTTGATCCGCTGGTAAAATATTAATTTGATTATATCCGGAGAAACCATCCATCAAGGAGAATATTTCACTCCTGGCACAGTCGTCAACGATCTGGTCAATAAAAGGGGTCGGATAATTGTCCTTTGGACAAGCTTTATTGATATCCATATAATCTACACAAATGCAGATATGCCTTGTTTCTTATTTACCAGAACAATATTGGATAGCCAATCGGTCAAAGCCACGGGATATACAAAGCCAGCCTTAAGAAGTTTTTCAACATCAAGCTTGATAGCAGCAGCTTTACATGGATGGATGGGGCGAAGACTCTGTCGAACGGGTTTAGCGTCCGGATATGTCTTAATCTCATGCACAATGATATCATGATCAATACCTAGCATTTATTCATAACTCCAGGCAAAAATGTCACGGAATTCTTGAAAAGGGGCTTTATAAGTGCAAACCTCATCCATAGAACAAGAGGCGTCGATCTGAACATTTTCTACGACTTTGGGTTTAATTGATATGTCAAGAGAGATGGTAGGTGAAATGTTACTCAAGTTCCCTTCATACAAAACATCGTGTGTTGATTCAGGAACTGAAGAGATAACAACAACGGTCGACGGAGTCGAAATCCGTTGGTAGCTCTCTATTGTATCACATTCTAGGAAGAGTATAGAACGATGATGTCCATCATCCCATGGAGTATCTTCGATATACATGACTGACATAATCATCTCGTCAGTAGGAAAGACCACGTGAAACGGATCCGTAGATGTATCATAGAGAGAAGGAGGAGAAAGAGTTGTCGATTGAATGGCTTGATAAGTGGATTCGACCAGACTTAAAGGCATGTGGTCATCATAACGAGGACAATCACCAGGGTTAGGTACTATCCATGGGTCATATGACTCAGGGGTTTCATGAACAGTGGTGGAGATCATGTTAATCGAAGCGAAAAAAGGAGGAGGAATATCGGGTGGTGGGATTGGAAATGTACCCATCAAGGTTGAATCTTTTAAGAGACCCATGCCAACATTCCCATAACCAGGAGGTATCTTCGAGATAAAAGGAATGTTACTAGTACGAGAATCGGTATTAAAGAAGGCTAGTTGGTTGAGAGCAACGACCTTTCCTTGGTGCGGGAAATGCAACACATGGAAAAGGGTAGACACAACTGCACGCATGGAATCAATCCATCTATGACCAAGTAGAAGGCTATAATCAAGAGGTTCATAGAATACCTCAACCTCTACATTGATCGATCTACCTTCCAACATAATAGACAACGAAGAAAGAACACCGTAAGGTTTAAAACCTATACCATTGAAGGCCTTAAGTGTTTTGTGTGACTCGGTGAGAGTAGCAGAGCCAATGGCTTTCCAAAAAGTAATAGACATGACACAAGTCAAGGCTCCTTCATCAATAACAGTTCTACAGATATTCTTGTTTTCAACAACAACTTGGATCTAAAATTCTAACTGAGGAGGAAGCCTTGGAACATGCTCTTCCAAGTTAAAGTTGATCAAATTGGTGTCGGTAGCATCAATTCCACCAATGGCCTTTAACAATTCCTTTCGTTGAGTGGGACAACTTTGAAGGACTTCAAGAGCTGACATCACAGAGGGTGCTTGTGCAAGGTCTTCTACAATACTGTATTTTTGGGCAGCACGTGCATGAGGATTAAACGAAGACTTTCAAACAATGCCCTTGGGAGGAGGGCAAAGAACTGTATCGAGGCTCGGTCATTTGAGATGAAGAGGACCATTTGGAGGTGAAGTTGCAAGAGGAGGTTGAACCAATGAAGGTGGTATATCATCAACTTTCTCCTTCGATGAAGAGTAATCTTTGACTCAAGTTGCGACTACACCTTTGTTCTTTTTAGAGTCACCAGTACACATAAGGACATAAGATGAGGTAGAAGGAGAAGCTTGGTCATGAATGACTAGTTGGGCTTGTTGTTGAGAAGGAAACAGTTGTGACAAGATGGCAGGGGTAGGAGGCTTCCCAGTCCCTTGAAGGAACTTAGTAGCCTCGGCACGTCGTGGACAATCTTTCATATAATGGTCGTCACCACAAAAAAGACAAGGGTAACGAGGTTTACGTTTATCTTTTTCATTAGCAGACTGTGTTTTGGACTTTTCATATTGTCGATTATTATTTTTTTCCTCCTTATTCTTACCCTTCCCTTTATTTTTATTTTGGTTTTTCCCAGTAGGTGAGGATTGAACCGAATTGACTTTGGTAGTCTTACCGGAAGAAGGAGTAGGAGTAGGAGTATTTGGTACATTAGAATTATTAGATTTAGGATTGGTGTGACTCGCATGTGTGGACTAAGTATCAGCATGAAAGGTGCTAATCACACCATCAGCAACATGAGAATTTGTTGGGGGTGTTGGGGTAGGATTCGTGGAAGGGCGAGGAGCATCAGGGATCAAGTTGTAAAGAGTTCCCGTTTGCGAATAAACGAGATCTAGGTACTGAGAATGACTAATCGCCTTCTCTTCGGTGATGACACTACTCATGGAAACATCACGAGCGATAGGACCAATGAGTGATTTGGTAAACCACTCAGCCAATAGTTGATTAGGAATCAGAACTTTGATTAAGCATCTTCTCCTCCTCCATTCATGAATGTGATCAAAAATGTGAGTGGAAGAAGACTGTTTAAAAGAGCTCAAAATTTTGGTTCTTGTCTCGTATCGAATTGGAAACTGGTAATGTGTTAAAAATTCCATGTCTAGGGTGTTAAATTCATTAAAGAATCCTCGTGGTAACTCGATGTACCATTTTGTTGCCGAACCCATGAGAGTTCGTTGGAAAAGCCGCAATCTTATGGAGTCATCCATCAACGAGTTGGACGAACATCAAAGATGGAAAGTCATGACATGGTTATTTGGGTCTTCTCCTGCTCGACCGTCAAACTTAGGAATCTCATACGGTAACTTGGCCGGTATGACGGGCCAATAAGGAGAATGTAAAATAGGATCATTCAAAATCCTAGACAAATCGGGTAAATCCAAAGTGGCCAGAAAAGGAAACTATCAGTTCACTTAAGGAAACTGGTAGTTCTGAGGGGGAAGCCTTGTAGGTATACCAATAGGACCATAAGAAGTCTGTAGATAATTAGACAGTCCTAACATATTCGGTTGTGGAGTATTTTGAGGCAGGTAGCCCACAGGGTTGGGTTGATTAGGTAAGTTCCCTTGGAAAGGAACATTGGATTGAAAATTTTGACCCCAAGTAGGATTTAGAGAACTTGCATTAGGTTGGCCGATATTAGGGGGCACAAAAGAATTAACTTGAGGACGTTTCCCCCCAGACAGTTGGAGATCTCCTTGGAAAGAAAGACTCCAAGGTTGATATTGTAACACAGGTACATTTTGTCCATAAACTGGGTTATGGACTCCAACTTGAGGTTGCCCCCAAGTTGAGGTTGTCCCTCAATTTGAGGTTGTCCCCCAAATTGAGGTTTCCCCCCACCTTGAGGTTGACCTCCAACATGAATCTGGAAACCAGAAGTGACAAAATGATTGTTGCCTCCAACTGGATTGGCGCCACTAGGGTCGGGACAATGAGATCCTCCTAACAAAGGTGGAGGAGGAACGTAAGGCCCTCTAGAGAGAACCTGGGAAGGTGTAGGAACAAACTGACTAGCAGGGTTATACCCAGGAGGAACAAAGAGGCCAGACCCTCCAGATGGATTTTGGGTAGGGATATCAATGGAAGTATTCAAAGCATTATACCCAGGGGGAAGTGACAGATTTGGTCTAAGCGAAAGTGGTGTTCCAATAGGACCTTGAGTGATAGCCACATTTCCGACGGAAACGGTCGTAGCTTGTGGGACCATAGTAGAATGGGCCATTTGGAGAGGAAGAATCGAGTGAGAACCAACCAACAATTGGTCTGAAACTATGGTGATATTACTGGTTGTGCCAGTAAAATTATCTAAAGGTACCATATAGGTAACAGACGTCTCAGGCACTTGCAATGTCATAGGTTGATTGAGACTTGCTCCTAGGTTGCCATAAAGATCGCGTACTGTCAAAGGAGTTGAACTAGGATAAAAAAATCTTGGCAGTGTAAGTCAGGGTTATAAATGATTCACTTTGAAAAAGTGGATCGTCTACTCCATACCCTACATTAGGTCCAGTAGGTACTCCAGTACTCTCAACAACAACAATTTCTCCTGATGAATTCATCCAAAGCAATTGTGTTTCTTGTCTAATACTCAATAACGGATTTGTGGGAAGTCGAAATGCCTCTAATGAATTCTAAATTATTCAAAATCCTTCTAAAGAATGTGTGCTTCCAACTTCAGAAGCTACTTCGTTATTGACTACTCCCTCAGGAGAGCCTTCTAGTGAGTTAGAAAGCAAAGGTTGGTAAGCTTCTAGATCTTCTGGGGGTAGCCCTTGCATCCTACGTGAACGATGAAGGCCGATGTTGGTTGAACCAAGTAAAGAACGAAAAAATTCTATCGCCAACTAGAGAAAACAAACAACACTCACTAATAAAATCTAGAAATCAAACCAAGCAAACAAACCTTCTTATTTCGAAGTCACTAGTTGGTGATGAAATCCAATGTCGCGAAATCAAGACAAGAAGGGGTTGGGATAAAGTGGGTGGAAAATTTACGTTGACGACCTGCTTAACAGACTTACACCCTGGTGCAAGCTCCCACACATAATCGTGGGTATACCCTCCAAGGAGCCCGTGTGATTTTGGCCAATGTCGATTCCAGGTACCGTGAAGACTTGCCCCTCCACAGTTACCTCATGTAAAGACCCTAAAAAGATAGGCTACTAAGGTTACCAACTACAACAGTGATGCCTAGGGAAACAGTCAACAGTCCAATCCACGTGCAAAGGCAGGGTATCTAGCCCTAAATCAAATCGAGAGGATCCCACACATAATCATGGGTATACCTCTAAGTGACCCCCAATAATATGCGCAATCTCTACACCAAGACTAGCAAAGCACGGTGAGTAACTATGCCAGTCGTAATGCGACCTCGTGATTGACCCTTATGTTAGAAGGGCTTCCCAGGACAAAATGCAGCAATCGGATTTGAACTCTCCCTATCACAAGACACTACAACGTGTTTTGATGCTTTGGAAAGTGTGCCTTACAACCTATTCCAAAGCACCATCCTAGCTAATGTTCGTGGAAAGAATTCCTAGAAGATAAAAGTTGCTAATAAATTTTAAAGTTATGTTGTATTTTAATGGTTATTGTTTACTCAAAAAGGGAGATGAAAATGAAATTGGTCATGTTGTGACCTTGACCCAATAAAGTGCAAGAAGAGATGAATGCACAATATTTCAATTCAGTGAACTCTAATTACAGTAGGGAGAAGGTATTTTTCTTGAAGTGCAAAAGCTATGAATTGCAATTTCTTAATTTCAAATGAACACAATTCCAAACAATCATGAACTACAAAATTTTCCAACTATTCTACTTTAACAAATATTTCGAATATAAAAATTTTATTATGAAATATTACTAAAAAGAATAAATGAATTATGTTCTTCCTTTCCGAAACAAAATCAGACATGTAATGACGAAAGGAAAATGTCATCCAAAAAAATCAAGACATTCACAACACAATTCCCAAATCAAACTCTTAATGTAGACAAAAATGAACAAGACAAGAAAGCCTTTTGTCAAATGTAAACAAAAAAATTTCCTAATCAACAAACAATATGGAAAATAAAATGAATCCAAAACTTCACACAGACCAGAAACCCTTTGTCGAACCAGCACTCAGATCAAGATCCAGATATTATATCCTTGCGACAAAGATCAAAAGCAAAAACTTGCAAAATCATGAAGAAAGACTTTCAATCACTAAAAACCAATCACAAGAAAGCTTTAAACTCATGAATCAATCAAATACTAGTATCAGAAGTCCACCGCAGGCAACTAAGGCAAAACTGGGTGAAAAAAGACAAATTAACTCACTCCAACAAATCCTACAGGAATCGTCGCAGGCTAGTTGTAGGACATAGTGCAATGAGCTAAGGTCGTCCCAGGCTACCAATAGGACACAGTGTGACGACGTCGCACTGGATTGGACAAGTAGGATGTGACATCTGAGGGTCGTCATAGGCTGCCAATATGGTACAGTGCGGCGATCTCTATAAATGAGGGAAAAAATGGAAGAAAGAAAAAAATCTAACTGGACTTTCAGACCCAGGGAGTCCAGATGGATCCCCCACAGACTCAGAGAATGAATTTAATCAAAGGAAGGTAGGCCAAAAGAAAATGGGAAGCAAAAAATCAAAAGGAAGTCGTATCCCCAGTACGGTCACTAATTTTATTATGGGATTAATCAGTGAATGCGAACATAAATATATCTCCCTAGATCCACCTAGATCTAGAACAAAACAGAACAGAATATGATACTTTCCCTAAGTTCTAACTATTGAATCAACTAGTTAACAAGAGATAGACAACATACCGTTTAATTATCGTTTCCTCTTGCCATTTCCATCCTAGCTCCACTACGGTTCTCCTGTGATATTGGATCTGCAAGGGAACACAATCCAACCAAGGTGAAAGCAATACAATGAACTCAATAAGAACCTATGTATGTGATCAAGGAATCATACAATAAAACAAGACAAGTTTTGTGGGAAAGAAACATATTGTTGTATCATATTAAAATGAAAGTGGAGATTACAACCAAAGCCTTGATGTCATAAGGTCCCCTCTCGATGGCCCTTTGCTCCAACACACATACTTGCTCCAACCCTGAATGAAGAAGATCCACAATAACTTGATGAACAAAAATGAGGCTCTCAAGCATGATCTGAAGTAGAACTCTTCATCCAATTCTTATCCTATTCAACCTTAGCCTTTTCTATGAGATATCCCTCTTTATATAGGGTGAAAGAGAGATGGGTGAGGAGATTAGGATGATCCCACCAAATCAAAGAAGCGAGTAAGATCGAAACCGTTCGGAGGCCACCTCATCTTCTAGAAGATCCCCTTCTAGAACATTCGTGAAACTCGACCTTTTCTTAGCTTTTGGCATTGTCGTACCCTACGTATAGTATCACCTGCGGAGACGTTGTAGTCTAGCTTTAGAGCAGGAGGCAACGATCAAGCATCGTTTCACCCTATGTATAGTGCATCATGCAACGACCTCTCTTAATAGGGTTTTTGAGAAGAGAAAGTCAGTCACTTTCCTCATGAAGAAAGACTCTTTTTTGGGAAAATGAACACATGTTGTCAATGGATCACTCAGGTGACCAAAATAATGTGTAACAAACACTAGGGAACTGGTCCACAATGACCAAGCATCTAATCACAAGGATTAGGTGATGTAGTTCGCACACACTACCTATCTAGCCCAAGGCTAGGAAACACCTCGAACCACATAGGTTGGACCACGAGCTAAAAATTAAGGTAACTAACTAGCCATGAAGGCATGGCATCTACTGACCTTGTGTGAGGTCATGTTGACTGGTGCCACAGTCAGTACCTTTTGCATACCAGACTTTTTCACTAGAGTAGCAATTTGCGTACCGGGATTTTTCACTGGAGTAGCAGTAACTTGGTGTATTATAATGTTTCACTGGAGTAGCCATCTACGTAACGGGATTTTTCACTGGAGTAGAAGTAACTTGGCATACCAGAATTTTTCACTTGAGTAGCCATCTGCATACCAGTATTTTTCACTGGAGTAGAGTTGACTCGATGTACCATACTTTTTCACTAGAGTAGTTGTAACTTGCCCATTAATGACCACCCGTTGCTTCTGCCACATGTTGAACTTGTTTCCCTAGATCTCAATTGTAACTCATCACTCCCTCTTATTAGGGACATCCTTCTAGACCACACCAAGATTGTCTCTAAAGTACACAAACTTCACTTTCAACAGAGGCTTAGTCAACACGTAATCTATCTGCTCATTTGTAGCGACATATTGGAGCTTCACTGCTCCCCTCTATACCATATCTCTGATATAATGGTACCTGATCTCGATGTGCTTGGACTTGTCATGGAACATTGGGTTCTCTATCAACTTCACACAATTATAGTTGTCACACCACATATAAGTCTCCTCTAACTCGAGATCAAATACCCTGCAAGCAACTTCTGAAGCCACGCCACTTTGTTGCTAGTTGAACACGTTGTTATATACTTTGCTTCGGTTTTACTGAGTGCCACACTAGTTTTATTCATGTTGAACCATGATATCATGGTTGATCCCATATTGAAGCAACATCCAGATGTACTCTTCCGGTCTGCAACACTACCGACCCAATCTGAATCAGTAAATCCTTGTAGGCTTATCTCACGATCTGAAGCATATATGAGTCCATAATCAATTGTACCCTTCAGGTACCTTAGCACATGTTTTGTTGTAACCAAGTGAACACTTCTCGGTTCGAACATAAACTGACTCAATCTGTTCACCGCAAAACATATATATGGCCTCATGTTTGTTAAGTACATAAACGAACCAATCATCTGTCTATACATGGTGGCATCCACTATCTCTGAAGATGTATCACTCAACAACTTCATATTTTTCACCATCGGTGTAGACATGGGCTTGTAATCCATCATTTTGAATCTCTTTAGAATCTCAACAACATATTTTCCTTGGTTAACGAAAATCTCACTCAGTCTTTGTCATACCTCTAGACCTAAGAATTAATGCATCATGCCTAGGGCTTTCATCATGAACTCTGCAGCAAGCTTCCTCTTACTATCAGTGATAAGCTTCTCTTCTCCTGTTAGAAATAGGTCATTCACATACAATAGTAGTATCATTGGTCCACCAACCACAAACTTGAAGTATAATTTGGAATATGCTTTACTCTTGGTAAATCCCAAGCTCATCGGGAAGTTGTCAATTATATTGTACCATGCTCTAGGTGCTTGCTTGAATCCATACAAGGCTTTATTGAATCTGCACACATGTGTCTGACTGTCATGTGTCTCAAAACCTTGTGGTTTCTCCACATACACTTCCTCTTTTATTACACCATTTAGAAAGTTTATCTTCACGTCCATCTGGTGTACCTTCCACTTCTTTACTGCAGCTAATGCAAGTATAGCTCTAATCGAAGTGTATCTTGCCACAGAAGAAAATGTCTCCTCGTAATATATTCCTTCTTTCCAGGAGAAACCGTGTGCAACAAACCTTGCCTTGTACTTCTCGATACTTCCATCTGTTCAATGTTTTGTTTTGTAAATCCACTTGGAACTTACAACTGTCTTCTCTTTCGGTCTTAGAACCACATCCCAAACATCATTCTTTACAATGGACCGGTACTCTTCAACCATGGCACCCTTCCATTCTTTCTTCTTTGCATCCTCTTCATAACTGGTAGGCTCAGCATCAATGATGTCACTTAGAAATACCACATAGCTAGAGTAAGGTCGTGGCCTCTTGTTTTCTCTGAAGGATCCATCTGCAACACCATACTTCTCTACATCCTGAATAATTTCCCGAGCCTAAGCTAGTCTTCTCTTCTTGGTATTCATCTCTCAGGATGAATTTGCACATATATGTGGTTCTTCTATATCATGATATTCTAGTACAACATCATCACCTATATTTGTACATGCAACTCTGGGAGCTTCAGGCTCCTCATCTGAATGATGTGGTCTCGATCTATTGAAAGTTACATCCTCATCGAAGGTGACATCTCTACTAGTCTCAATCTAACGGTGACCATGAATGTAAACTCTGTATGCCTTCGATGTCTCATTATATCCAACAAATATACCCTTCTTATATGAAGGGTCCAACTTCAATCTCTTGTCCTTGGGGACATGCACATATGTTGGACAGCCAAATATCCTTAGGTGGCTGACCTCTGGCTTTTCAACTGTAAACATCTCTTCTAGTGTCTTGTTCCCAAGTACTCTAGGGGGACTTTTGTTCTACACTTATACAGTGGTCCTGGTTGCCTCTGCCCACAGATGCATTGTAAATCTTGATCATGAAACATGGCCTTTACTGCTTCCATAATTGTACGGTTCTTTCTTTTTGCCACACCATTATGTTGAGGATTGTAGGGAGTAGAGAGCTCCCTCTTAAGCCCAATTTCCTTACAAAATGACTTGAATTCATCTGAAGTGAATTCTCCTCCATTATCTGATCTCAAAATATTTATTTTCTTTTCCAACAAGTTTTCAACAAGTGCCTTGAACTCTTTGAACTTGTTGAACACTTCACTTTTAGCCTTCAAAAAGTAAATCCAAGTATAAATGAAACATAGTCTACATACCTACTAAGTGAAGCGGCTGACATCGCTCCACACACGTCTGAGTGTATAAGGTCCAAGGTTCCCTTGGCTTTGATATCACTACTTGGAAATTGTTTCTTCATGTTCTTTCCTTGTGCGCATCCTTTGCATATGCCTTCATGTTCCACTTGGATTTCTGGCAAACCTGTCACCATCTTGCTCACGATCGGTAATTCTTTGTAGTGTATGTGAGCAAACCTCCTATGCCATAGTTCACTTGGAGTAATTGTATTATGTACTAATGCTGAAATAGAATGTCCTTTTAACATGTATAAGCCTCCTTCTTGGACCCCAATCACTACGGCATCATCAATAGATTTTCCTTTAGGCCACATGAGGACTTCCAATTAATGAAATCAACTCTGAATCCTTTCTCATCTAAAGATGAGATATAAAGGAGATTCTTCTTCAAACCAGGTACATACAACACATCCTTCATCTTCATAGGTTTTCTGGAGTCTAACTTGTAGGATGCTTCTCCTACTCCTTTAATGGGATATTGATATTCATCACCTAGATTCACCTTATGAGGTGAATCTTTCTGAACTAGATTTGAGAGAGATTCCTTATAATTGGTCATGTGCTTAGAAGCACCACTATCAATAATCCATGTGTCACTTCCATGAGTGAATGTACCTTTAAGAGTTGAGATCAAAACATATTATTCACTTGAGTCTTCTTCTTTGGTTTTCTTATGATCATGTTCATCATCTTTTGCGGCATGAGCATGATGTATTTTACACTTTCCTTTTCTAACCTGACCTTTGGAGTTGGGAAAATTTATGGCAATGTGTCCCATCTTCTGACAAATGAATCATTTGTAACTTGAGAAATCCTTCATGAACTTGTGATTCTTTTGTAATCCATGAGATTTATTATGTGAGTGAACTTCCTTCTTGCTCTTTCCTTTTCTAGTATGTGCTACTAGGGCTTGATTTTTTTCATCGCCTAGTTTCTCTTTTCTTGTTGACAATCTAGATTCTTCTTGAGTACAATCCTCCCATAGTCTGCTAAATCTTGTTATCCTTCTTCTTGAAAATATGCCCTGAATGAATGATTCCCAAGATTTGGGGAGACCATTCAATGTAGTCATCACCAACTCGGCTTCTTCGATTGTGTCTCCAATGGCTTCTAGTTGTTCTTTGATCTGTGACACTATTGTGAAGTATGATTGGATAGTTTCTGAACTTTGCATCTTCACATTCTTGAGTTGTGTTCTCAAGGTCATCTTCCGGTTGATATTCTTACCTTCGTACATTCGAGATAAGGCATCAAACATTTTCTTGGGAGTTGTTAATGATGATACATGGGGAATCAAATGATCCTTGATAGAATCAACAATTATTCTCTTCATCCTCACTAGGTTCTTTTTGTACTTTTCTTTGGCCTCATCTTCATTAGGTTCTGGAACTTCTTCTTTTACGAAATATTCTAGATCATTCTCTTCTAGAATGAGCATCACTATGTACTTCCATGCTCGGAAGTTATCAACACCTTCAAGATTCTCATCAAGCTTGTTACCGGGTGCCATCTTGTGCTTGAACAATACAATAAAGAGATAAAACTTTTCAAAGAAAGGTTTTGTACTTACCGAAGACTGTTATGCCAATGTGACCAGTTCCAGCTTCAATTCTGCAGCTGCCAAGACATCTTGAACTAGGGTTTATGAGGAAACCCTAATTTTTCAAAATATGAATTTTGGAATTCTGCTCTGAGGGATAGGTTCACCCTCCTAAGGCAGGTTCCTTAGTGGTCTTAATTTGACCAGTGTCCTTCAAAAAGTAGGTGAAAACACCTTCTAAGGTTTTGTGCAATTGCAGCACCAGTTCTAGCTTTCAAAACTTCGTCAAACTAAGATTCTAATCCCAAGGAAAGATGCGCTAGGGTTAGGAGAGTATCCCTATGGTCTTAGTTTCCCCAACGAGCTCTTCTAAACTATGCAAATGGATTCTTTCAGGCCCGCTCTGATACCATGTTAAAATTCTTCTTAAGCAGTTAAGTGTGTATAATATTCTTTAATTTTAGTATATTAAAAATAATAGTTGCATGCATAAGGATCACTGAAAGAAAGGCATCCACAATATAAACAAGATTTATCCTGGGAAACCCTCGTGGGGGAGAAAACCCAAAAATATTTCTTCAATATATATTCTTCAACAAGAACAATGTCTCTCTCAAGAGAGATCTCACCAAAATAGAAGATTCACCAGAAACCCTAACCATAATATATCAGCGCACCCCTAGACCAAGATAGTCCTTCACCAAAGAACCAAAACCTTTCCTCTATTGTTGTGCCACTCTCTCATACTTGCACACTTATGTGAGAGATCTTGTTGTGTGTCTCCTCCAAATGAGGCGCCTAGACTCTTATAAATACAAGTTGTGCCCATCCATAAATTAGGTCAGTCCCGACCTGTCCACTTTATCTTTATGTTTTACATTTGATTTGTCAAGGCACAATAGGGCTGACTTTTACAAAGGAACAATAGGGTCGACTTAAAAAATATAATATAATGTTATTATTTAAGGTTTTGTCTTGGCCAAATACAATATGAATATAATAATAATATCTTCTAAAGCTACTCAAACTTCAACACCTATTTCATGCACTTGGTGAATATATATATAGCTTGTTGTCCAATGGGGTAACACTCCAAAGTAATAACACCATCAGTAGCCAGGGCCCTAATGTAGTAGGTATCAAGGTTAATGTGTGTAGTTTTGGAGTGGTACATTAGATTACATGAAAGATGAATAACACTCCATTGTGGCATCTCAACTTAGTGGGTGTATTCTAAACCAACGGTCTAAGATCAACAAGAACATGCTAGATCCAAACAGTTTCTTTAGCTACTCCCTTAGTTGCCATGTAGTGTGCTTCACAAGAAGAAAGATAAAGTGTTCTAAACTTCTTACATAACCATGAAATTGGACTTAAACCAAGCTAAAATACATATCATGTAGTAGTTTGTTTGTCAAGAAAATATCTTACCCAATCAAAATTGATATTACTAACAAGTGAAATAGAAGCCTTGTGAGGGTAAAAAACATCATAGTTGACATAGTCTTGAAGATATTAGAGATTTTTTTTAGTTGTTTTCCAATTAATTTCATGAGGGTTCTACATGAACCTCAAAACCACACTGACAACAAAGGAAATACCAGGCCTATTATGAGTCAAATAAATCAAACCATCGACAAGTTGTTGATAAAGTGTGGCATCAACGAGAGGTGATTCATGATCAGATGTTAATTTGACTCTTGTTTGAAATGATGTTGTTGAAGGATTACAATCACTCATTAAACTGAGCAAGCAAATCCACAAAATACTTAGGCTAGGAAAGGAAAATCCCATCAGTCTTATGTTAAAACTAAGGACCAAAAAAGTAATGTAAATGGCCTAAGTCTATCATTTCAAAGTTCTGGTTTAAATCATTCGTCAATTCATAGATTAGTGAAAGCATACTTCCTGTGAGAATCAAATCATCCACATAAAGAAAAATTATGAGGACATCAACTTTAAAAAATCTGACATACGAGTATGGATCAGATTGATAACACCTAAAACTACTTTTCAAGAAATTCGTATCAATTTTCTCATACCGAGACCTAGGTGTTGGTTTAAGACCATACAAGGACTTATTCAAATTGCATACCATACTTAAAGTTTTAGAAGTGATGAAACTAGATGGTGGTTACATGTAAATGTATTCCCAAATATCACCATTTTAAAAATCCCTCTTGACATCCATTTGGTGAATTCCCCATTAAAAAGATGCAGTAAGAGAAATAAGTGTTATTATGGTTTTCATTTCAACAATTAGATTAAAGGTTTTGATGTGATCAATACCTTGTTTATGTATAAAGCCTTTGGCTACCAACCAAACCTTATGCTTTTCATCCTGTCCATTTGTAGTGAATTTTGTCTAATATAGCCATTTACATCTGACAATATTCTTCCTTGGAGGAAGTGAAACTAAATCTTGAGTGTGACTCTTGATCAAAGAATCATATTTAGCAACCATCGTTTTCTCCCATTTAGGCTTTCCCTTAGCCTCTATATAAGTGGAAGGATCATTTGTGCCTAACTCTTTTTCCATAAGAGTAAATCTTGATCTAGTCTTGCAAGTATTGGATGGATCAAGTAATGTATTTCAAGACATAAATTTTATGAAAGCTTCAAATTTGTACCCTTTCTAACAATCACAATTAACAGAAAGAAAATTGATTGGCATGCCTTGAACATGAAAAGCATCTTCCACTACATCGTTAGGGATATCAACATTTCCTAACCCAATTACTAAAATACTATTACCATCACTGGTTGAAATTTCCTAAGTCAAGTGTTTCTGTTTGTTGTAAGAGGTGAACAAAGAAGCATTATTAGTCATGTGATTGGTGGCACTTGAATCGATAATCCATTCAAGGGGAGGGGAGAAATATTTACTTGGATAAATAGAATAGGCAGTGAGAGAAACTAGGCAGTGAGAGAAACCTTTTTTTTCTTTAGAAGCATGTCTCTTAGATTTAGAAATTTGATTATGCATCTTGTAACAATTATTCTCAACATGGTTTGTTTTTCCATTGCACTTGCATGGTTTCCATTCTTTCTTTTGTGAAGTACCTGCATTGGTATTAATATAAAACTTATTTAGGGTACTAGAAACATTAGGTCTTGTGCCCTTCTTAGGAACTTTGGAAGGATTCTTCTTTCCATGAGCAAAATGTGCCTTTATGATCAAATTTTACTCTAGTGACAAAATCATGCCCTATTCACAAATTAATCCTTTGCAAAATTCTTCAAATTAGGCTTTAGAGTACCCTTAGACATTTCAATCGCTTGATTTCTAGTTTGGATAAATAGATCATAGATTGGATCCAATTTTTTTTCTATTAAAATGATAAGTGTTGTATCATTCTTCCTAAAATTAGCACCACAAATTACTTAATTTTTCATTGTAACTCTCTAGTTCAACAAGAAATTGTCCTTTCCTCTCAAAATATTTAGAATCTAATTCATGAATTTTCCTCTCTAGATAATAAGCAGAAACATCATCAGCTTTGTCATACATTGATGCTAGTATATTCCATTCCTCTAAACAATTGTCTTCATATTCAACATGTACCTATGGGCTATTAGATATCGTTTATCCAATAAGGCCCCTAGCTTGTTTACATCGCTCTTCCCATACAACCAAATATTTTGCATATGTCAGTTTTGTGATGTCCCCAATGACCATCTACCATAGGTTCCTACCCCTAATAACATCAATTAACTTTTCATTCCATATATTATAGTTAGAACCAGTTAATATAGGAACATTGACTAACTTGTGATGCTATACAACCAAAACTTATAGGAGATTACACATTTTCTTGGATCTAACCTCAAATATTGGATATATGTAAAAAATTAGGCAACTTCAAAACAAAACCCACACAAATTGTGTTAGTGTGAGAAAGTTATGAGGTTTTGAAGTTCCCAAAATAAGGATGAAACCTACCTATTTGACAAAACTATAGATTTTGATAGACTAAAGGGAAATTTTTTAAGAAATCACTTGTAACATTGCAAAGTAGATAGAAAAATGAGCTCGACAAAAAAAATTGTACTACAAATGGGCACCTAAGTTGCAAGATAATGTTGCCACAAAATCACCTCCAATTTTAGAAGTCAAATCCCTAACGCTGAGTTAAAATTACCATCTATCAATTTTAAATCATCATGTTGGTATATTATCAGAATTTCCCATTTATCAATCACTCTGACCAGTAATTGTGCAAAGTATGATTAATCAAAAGAGTGATGATATGGAAGTATCAGCCACTTGTCCACTAAGTTGGCAAGTGTGCTAATAAGGAAACTAATTAAACATTGTTACCACATGAACCAAATGTGAATGGAAGAAGCATGGATCTATACAAGAGAAAGAAGACCAAATCCACAATATCATAATTGTAGCTATGATAAAATACCCTCAGAGGCTTGCATTACAAGAGTCTTCAACATATACATGCTTGAAGTCTATCGATCAATACAACCTACACATGAGGCAATAGTGAAAAGGCATATGAATCACTAGTCAAAACTCTGTAAATAATGATTTAAGGTCACAAAGTTGTGGAGAGGAAGCTCGATCTAAGAAAGATGATTACAATAAGTTTTTAGCACAAAAAACCAATAAACCATAGTACCAGGATGATGAGGCCATGTTAGTGTGGGCCACATACATAGGAGGATTGTCACATGAACTCCATTGGCCTCCATCGTGGACTTGTAATTTGCAGATCAATGCACAATCTAGGTGCCACGATAATTTAAAGGTATTTTGTTGGTGCCATAATCCAAGCGAGGTTATAATTTTGTGGACCTAAGTGTTGTTGCTCAAGAGAAAACCATTTGATAAACCAACAACATTCAAAAAACATGACCTAGATTGGGGGTTTGTGTTGGGTTGTTATATTCTTTGCCATGAAATTCGAAGTTCGAGGTGGATCTATAGGGTAAACTTGAAGTCGAAGAAATCGACAGCAAGTTGAAGAAATCGACAGCAAGTCGAAGGTCAAGGTGGATTGACTGGGTAAAGGCGAAGTCAAAGAAATCGACAACAATTCGAAGGTCAAGATGGATCAACTAGGTAAATGACCTCTTTGACTTGTTGTTGATTTCTTCAACTTCATTTTTACCTGGTCAATCCACCTCGACCTTTGACTTGTTGTTGATTTATTTGACTTCAACTTTACCCAGTCAATCCACCTTAACCTTCGACTTGCTGTCGATTTCTTTGACTTCCACTTTACCCGGTCGATACACCTTGACCTTCAACTTTCACTGCAAAGAATATAATAACCCAACATTCTCCCACTTGTTGTCTTCTTTGTTTTGTCATTTACTTTCTTGATTAAATCTTTCTTCCTCTCTTCTACTAGGTTTAGTGTGGAAGTGTTCATCATTTCCTAACATGTGGTATCAGAGCTTGGTTTAACAACCTTGGATCTAATCCAAACCCTAAGTATAGTGAGAGTCGTAAGTCAGAAATCTTTATAGATTGTGCTTAAAGAATGGCAAGTAGTTCAAGGATAGAGATCGAAAATTTCAATGGCCATAATTTTGAGCTTTGGAAGCTTAAAATTGAAGATCTCCTTGTAGATCGAGAACAATGGGCAGTAGTCTATCCAGGTACCATTCTGACAGGTATGCCGACAGAAGAATGGGAGAAAATTGAGAGAAGGGCAAGGAGTATGATTTGACTTTGTCTTGCAAATTTGGTATTGCTAAATGTGTCAGGTGAAGATTCGGCCAATAAATTGTTGGACAAGTTGGGGAGGTTGTACTAGTCAAAATCCCTAGTAAATAAGTTTTTCCTTAGGAAGAAACTATATCTTCTAAGGATGAGTGAGGGCAATTCGGTAACTAAGCATTTAAATGCATTCAATACCATTATAAGCCAGTTATCTTCTATGGATATTAAAATCACTAAGGAGGATAAATGTGTTAGCATATTATGTTCTGGTAGACTCCTCGGATAGCTTAGTCATGGATATAGGGAGTAATTCAACCACATTAGCGCTAGAAGACATGGTTGCATCTCTATTGTCCGAAGAAATGAGAAGGAAGAACATGGAAGGATCGACCAAAGATGCATTAGTGGTGAGAGGTCGACTAGTTGATTGAGATAAAGGCAAATTCTCTGGTAGAAAGTCTAAGTCAAAGGGTATATCTAAATCCTCGGTTTAGTAGACAACAAGAAGATGTTGGAAATGCGGTAAAGTTGGGAATGACAAAAGGGACTGCAAGTCGAAGGAAATAAAAGCCAGTATAGGATCTGATGAGAAGCAGTTGACTAAGAGAAAGATGACTCCAGATAAGGGAGGCGAAGTGTACCTGGCATCGACTAGTACACAGTCAGATCAAGATGTTTAGATGATTGACTCAAGAGCATCCTATCATATGACACCACATAGATAATGGTTATGTGAATATGAACGATATGAAGGAGGAGATGTATTCTTGGGGAATGACTTGACAACCAAAATTGTCGGACGAGGAAGAGTTCGAATGACACTGCAGGATGGGAGGAGAAGAACCCTTCCAAGTGTGATACACATTCTGGGTTTAGAAAGAAACCTGATATATGTCAGCAATATGAGTGATGCAGGGGTGCACACTCTATTTCAGAAGGATATGTGCAATATGGTCAGAGGTGCGATGGTCTTAATGAAAGGAGTTTGGATTTGAACCCTATATAAGTTATTAGGGAATGTCAACTCGACTGGATGCAATGGCATCATTGTTCATGAAGTTGAATCGACTTTGACTCGGGCTAAGTCGATTCAACCCGACTCGACAAGTCCTCGACAAGATGACCTGATCATGCTATGGCATGAGATGATAGGACATATTGGAGAAAAAGGACTTCGAGTTATGCATAAAAAAGGTATGGTCGAATATTTTCCTAAATGTAATTTAGAAGTCAACTTTTGTGAACATTGTATATATGGAAAACAAAGTCAGGTGAGTTTCCCATCTGGAGCGACAAGGGCATAGGGGATTCTAGAACAAGTTCATAGTGATGTTCTTGGCCCTGTTTTAGTGCCTTCACTCGGTGGATCCATGTATTATGTCTCCTTTATAGATGATTTTTCTAGGAAGACATGGATATATTTTCTGAGGAAGAAAACAGAGGTTTTCGATAAATTCAAAGAGTTTAAATCTCTTGTAGAAAACCAGACAGATGAGAAGATTAAGGTGTTGAGAACTGACAACGGTGGTGAATTATGTGGAAAGGAATTTTATCAGTTTTGCAAGCAATGTGGCATAGCACGCAAAAATACCACATCATATACCCAACAACAAAATGGAGTTGTTGAGAGAATGAACAAAACATTGATGGACAACGCAAGGAGCATGCTCAGTGGTGTTGGGCTCACACAAGAATTTTGGATAGAGGCAGTCAACTTTGTAAAATATCTAGTGAATATGTCTCATTCGTCGGTGCTAGTTAACACGACTCCAAATGAGGTATGGTCTGGTAAGAAGCCTTCGGTTTCACTTCTCAGAATATTTGGTTGTGATGCATTTTTGCACGTTCCCAAGGAAAAGAGGAGCAAGCTTGAGAAGAAGGAAATCAAGTGTATTTTCATTGGATACAAAGAAGCAATGAAAGGATATAAGCTCTGGGATCCTGCATCAAGGAAAACAGTGTGCATTCGAGATGTGGTTTTCAGAGAAGTCGAAAGGAAGTCTGAGTATGAAGTGATGGCTCAAACAAAGAATAACCTAGAGAATGTGTGGTTTGAACTGAGGAATGAAGAAGTTGATTCAAATTAGTTGACTAAATCATATGAAGAGGTGGAACAATCGACCCCGTTTGTAAGGAGGTCAAAACGAGTAAGAAAACTAGTAGAGAGGTATAGTCTGCCCAACTTTCATTCTCCACTTTTGTTAACTGCCACTGAGCAAGAGCCCAAGTCGGTCGAGGAGGCATTCGACTCAGCAAAGGGAAAACTCTGGAAGGACACCATGGTTGAAGAGATGGAATCCTTGTATAAGAATGAGACATGGGATCTAGTCGAATTACCAAATGGAAGAAAACTTGTTGGTAACAAGTGGGTATTCAAGAACAAAATGAACATCGCAGGTCAAGTCGAGAAATTCAAAGCTTGACCGGTAGAGAAAGGATATTCCCAAGTTGAAGGAGTCTACTTCGGTGATATTTTTTCCCCTGTTGCCAAATTAACTTCAATTAGAGTAGTAATGTCTTTGGTTGCAAAATTTGACTTGTAAATAGAACATATGGATGTAAAGACAACGTTCCTACATGGGGACTTGGAAGAAGAAATCTACATGAAACAACCTAAAGGATTTGTAGTAGGGGGCAAGAAAGATTTGGTGTGAAAATTGAAAAGATCCCTTTATGGTCTAAAGCAATCACCAAGGATGTGGTACCAAAATTTTGACACATACATCCTTAGCTTGGGATTTGTGAGAAACAAATTTGATCACTGCATATATTCCGAAGAAGAAGGTGGGTGTTTCATATATGTAGCATTGTATGTCAATGACATGTTGTTGACTGGAAACATCATGAACGCAATAAAGCAGCTATCCTCCAAGTTGGACATGAAGGATCTTGGTGCAATGAACTTCATTATGGGAATGGAGATCAAGAGAGATCAAGCAGCTAAAAAGATCTAGTTGAACCAAAAGAAGTATATTGAAACAATCTTGAAACATTTCAACTAGCAGGATTGCAAACTTGTGAAGGTTCCAATACCTATGGGAGAAAGGCTAACTATTGAAAAATGCCCAAGGACACATGAAGAAATAAAGGACATGACATGTGTTCCCTATGCAAGTGTTGTTGGTAGTCTAATGTATGTGATGGTCTGCACTCGACCATACATTGCCCATGCAGTGGGAGTGTTGAGTAGATATGTGTCGACACCTGGAAAGGAGTATTGGACAACTATCAAGAGAGTATTCACGTATTTGTGTGGCAGAAAAGATTATGATATATGCTACCAAGGAAAACCTGGAGGTGGCAGGGAATTAAATGTACATGGCTTTGTTGATGTCGACTAGGCTGGAGATCTGGATCGTTGAAGTTCGACTAGTGGATATGTGTTCAAGATGTTCGGTGGAGAAATGTGTTGGATGAGTAAGCGACAGGCATTTGTATCCTTGTCAACAACAGAAGCCGAATACATGGCAGCCACTCATGGAAGCAAAGAAGCAATATGGCTGCAAAGCTTGTGTTCAGAAATCAGGTTTGAGCAGAGAGCTATGAATATAATTTGTGATAGTCAAAGCGCCATATTTATGGCAAAGAACCCAACTTATCATTCCAATACTAAGCACATTGATGTATAATGTCATTTCGTGAGAGACATGGTGGAAAGAAACAAGGTGTTGTTGGAGAAATTAGACACGCTGGAAAACATAGTAAACTATTTGACCAAGTTTGTGGGTGCTGTGAATTTCTCTTGGTGCAAAGAGGAAATGGGCATTGCTTCCCTGGATCAGTGAACGAGAGTTCAAAAATCTCTTGATTTCAGCAAAGAAGACAACAAGTGGGAGAATGTTGGGTTGTTATATTTTTTGCAGTGAAATTTGAAGGTCGAGGTGGATCGAATGGGTAAACTCGAAGTTGAAGAAATTGGCAGCAAGTCGAAGGTCAAGGTGGATCGACCGGGTAAAGTCGAAGTCAAATAAATTAACAGCAAGTCAAAGGTCGAGGTGGATCAACTGGGTAAAGACGAAGTTGAAGAAATCAACAGCAAGTAGAAGAGGTCAACTAACAAGAGGCCGATAGGCAAGCGCATGGTAACCGACTGAACACCGAATGGAGTTTGACCAGTAATCGACTAGTAAACAGACTTAGATTTGAATGTAATAGAATCTCCATATTTGTGGGATTTGTAACAAATGATCAACGAGGATCTATAACCGTTTTTGGGCAACTTTATTTAGGGTTTTACCTACTGTAAAGATTATAAATAAGGCGTGTTGTAACATTGTAATAGCTAATATTTAGAGAAATAATTTTAGAGGTTGTTGGTCATGTAGATGTAAGCCAAATTGGCTACAGGGTTGTCCTTATGTAAAACAAGAAGGTATGATGTTGATTGTGTCTTAGGTGTAGACCAAGGTTAGGCATGTAACCTTTTATTCTGAAGGAATACGACAACAAGAGATAAAAATGCTAAAGGAATTGTGGCTTTCCTATTTGGGTTTCCAGGGTAAAATCTCTGTGTACTGTGTGTTTGCTTTGTCATTTACTTTCTTGATTAAATATTTATTCCTCTCTTCTGCTAGGTTTAGTGTGGAAGTGTTCCTCATTTCCTAACAGTTTGGATGCAGAGGAAACAATACAAGATACAACTATTGAATCCTTGATTATAGTGGGAGGTATTAGAATAGTCAACTTTGGGTACTTGATCATCAACATAATGGGATAGTGTGACATGCCAAGGATTCACCTTCAACCCTTTACATTTTGAATAGACACGTACCATTAGGTTATCATAAAAGAGATCCAAGATATTTTAAATAGACACTTACCATTGGCCCAAGACGGTTGCTTGAAGATGTCATGTTATAATTGATGGGGTAAATTGGCTCTCCAATTTCATCTACCATCTATGTTAGGGACCTAATTTCCCTAACCCCTCATATAGATAGAATAATATGCCTTCTATGTAATAAAGGTCGACATTAGTAAATAAGGCCTATATAATAATGTGAATGAGTCTAACGTAAGAAGACTTCATAGAAGTTTATGCTTCTAGAAATATCTTTATTTATAATGTTCTTTTGAAGATAGAATTAGTATAAATATGAGTAGAAGGCATAGGGAAGTCTTGTCTTGAGAATTATTGTAATAGAGTTGTGCTACGTTGGAGGTTCCCCCCTTGAAGAGGCAAGAGAACTTGGCTTTCTATCAATAAAGGTATCATTGTTGGTGTTATTGTTCTTTATATTTTGTTTTTTTGCTAGTGTTTGTCATAATATTATTGTTTCTACTTACTATAATACATTTGGTACCTTACAAGTGGTATCAAAGCACTTTCCTCTGCAAAAAATTTGGGACAATTTTTTTCGGGTAGAGATGTGTATTCAAGGCATATTTAAATCATAGTGATATGTCGTTCTATGGGTAAAACTGCAGTTGGGAAAGACTACACGTATAAAATACAGATAGTTCCACAGTTTACTACAAACAAACACTTCACCTTATTGGAAACCTTTGTAACCCCTATTGGTATCCCTTCGAGTAGTACAACATCAAACAACACATGTACACCACCATCACTCCCACATACTTGTGTGTATATAGGAAGTCCTCTAGATCTCTTGAAACCATATTTAGATCATCATATCAGTCACCTGACTAATATAGTGGCATCGTGAACAATACTCAAGAAGACTACTCTCTACTACCTGGGTAATCTGGTAGTATAGCTAAGGGGTACAGTCGAGCCTCCTTATTTGGTGCCCTGAGACATTTGGATGAGTACTATTGTTCGACTCTGCACATATATCAAAGAGTTATAGCATAGGCAAGACCCTTATCTATAGGAACCCTGAAAACCCTAACTTGGGAACATAACATAACAGAACCATAAGGGAACTTTCGTAGCACAACCCTACCTCATGCATCCAGGTTGCAAAATTCCTACACAATTTTCTATGCTAACAATTTGGACATTTTGTCACTATAGTGTTCCTCAAGCCAGAGTATAACTCTACAGGAGTAACCAAAAAAGAAGAGTATAGTGGTCGCGTCGGCACCCTTATTTGAAACCTATCCCATTGGATTCCTCTCTTCGCCTTGATCATCGTGGTACCTATAAGCCTTTTTTTCCCTTGGACCCGCCCACCTTTACCGACACCCTTATTTTCCACCTATCCCATTAGATTCCTCTCTTCACCCCATTCGTCATGATACCCCTTACCTGTAACCTTTTTTTTGTGTGGACCCACCTGCCCATTTTTTCCTCTTCACAAATGGCTCTCGCCCACAACCAAGAAATCACTACCCTGATCGCCAAAAACACCCAGAAAACTGAGGACATTAAGTGCATCAATTCCAACCTTGGCTCCCTCAATTCCTCCGTTGAGACCCTCAAGGACCAATATGCCATTGTTAACGACACACTCAACAAATTGTTGAATCGATCCTTGAACCCTACCTCTTCTAAACAACCTTCCTATCATGAAGACACCGACTCTTCCCATTTCCAAGCCCCTCATTCCAATAACCTTCATCATGAACTACGTCATCCCAGAATTGAGGTGAACAAAGTTAATGGCTCGTATCCCATAGGTTGGGTCACTCAAATGGAACATTACTTCTCCTTGCATGGAATTACTTATGAATTCGCCAAACTTCATTGCAGTTTCCTCTATTTGGATCTTGAATGTTGGAAATGGTGTAAAAAAATGCACCAAGGGTATGTTTCTTGGACATGGTTTGTTGTCGATCTTTATGAACTCTTTGACATCGACACCCACCATTTCGCCCATTTGACCAAGTTGAAATAATCTAGCATAGTGGAATACTTTATCGCCACCTTTGAGCACTTGGATTTCAGAATGGAGGGCATGTCAGATTCCTTCTTCACGGAATGCTTTATCAATGGCCTAAAGTATGAAATATGAGTGCAGGTCCTAATGGATCACCCCAATACTTGGTTGGAAGCTACTGAATGAGCCATGGAAGAAAAATAGTCCATCTCTTCCAAGAACAAAAAACCCTCATGTATTCCTCACCCTAGACCCACCAATCTCGCCCCTCCTACCACTCCTCTCAAGATCCATAAATTAACTTGAGCAGAAATGGTTGAACACTAACTCAAGGATCTTTGTTATAATTGTCATGATAAATATTTTCCAAGGCACAAGTGTAAATAATAGAAGATTTTTATGGTCATTTATGAGTATTTTTATGACAAGGATGCCAATGTTTCCCCCAGTTGAAGAGCTACCCTAAGAAGATGATCCTACTCCACCCTCTGATCCTCCAAAAGTTGAACCCCCGATTTCGTTGAATTCCCTCACTCGATTCTCTGCTCCCCAAACCCTCAAGTTAATTGGCTACATTAAGCATGGGAAAGTCACCATCCTCGTTGACAGTGGAAAAACCCATAATTTTATTCATCGCGACATTTCCCAAGAAATCAATTGCTATATCCAGGCAATCAACAATTTTCAAATCATGATTGTTAATGGTGGTTCCATGAAATGTGGGGGGCATTTTGAAAATGTTCACCTACAAATTTGTCAGTGCCATATGAAATCTCATATGATTGTTATCAACATGGTAATTTGTGACATTATTGATCCAGGTGGATATCAGTGGCCGCCCACCTTTTCCAACTGATTCAAAACATTTTTCTGGGAATTTTGGTAATTTACTGTTTTTAGCAGTTTTTAACTTCCAGGGCCATTTTGAGGGCCTAAATGAAGGTTTTTTCGGGATTGAGATTCTCAATAATAGTCAAATGCTCTGATTAAATGAATCTCCTCGACAATACCTTTCCAACGAGTTATCGTGCGCCCCAAACAAAGATTGTATGCCAAAGTTACGTCCCTGGGAAGTTGATACACCAAACTACCCAAAACGGGGTCCACAAAATTGTTGGATTTTCATCTTCCGGGGTTAGAGTTTTGGATTTCCTTTATGATAAAAATTCCTTTGTAGCCTCATTGTAAAATCATCTTCTTGCAAATGAGAGTAGCCGTCACATGTCTTCTCAAAGATAAGCTGCCACCATTCTAGCGAGTCTTTCACTCTGTATTTTTACAGTCTTTGTACATTTTTGCTCATTAATAGAAATTGTGTATTACTATATCTCTGTGTTTATGGTTGCATCTCTCATATATTTTTGTTATATTGTTGTATATCCGATACATCTTTGTACATTTCTTTATTATATCTCTGCTCTCATTTCATGCCGAAAATAATCTGGATCAATTATGCTCGGTGTTGAATGGTTACACACACTCGGCCCCATCACCATTGACTTTAAAGACTTAACCATGTAATTCCAACATGAGGGACAACGGTATAAGTTCCAAGGAATCACGACAAGCTCCCCTGAGATCATCAGTTACCATTGAATGGAAAAGCTGCTTGAAAAGGTCATTCTGGAATTATTACCAAACTTCATTCCATTCATGCAGTCGAGACACCTTTTGTGCATCCTGACCTCCAATCTATACTCTCCTAACACCAAGTTGTTTTTAACACTCCTCGTGAAATTCCCCCTTGTCATGGAATCCATGAGCATTCCATTCCCTTATTCCTAGGTAGTCTCCCTCTCAATGTTCACCCTTATCATCATCCCTTTGCCCAAAAAAATGAAATTAAGAAGATCGTTTGAGAATTGCTAGAAGCAGGTGTGATCCATCCTAGTACCAGCCCCTATTCTTCTCTTATAGTCATGGTACTCATGAAATAAGGCACTTGGTGCATGTGTCTTAATTTTCACTCCCTCAACAAAATTAAAATCAAAGACAAATTTCCCATTCCTGTCATTGATGACCTTTTGGATAAATTGAGTGGTACTCAGTACTTTACCAAACTAAATCTTTGTTCTGGCTACCAGTAGATACATATGAAAGAGGAAGACATTCCCAGGACTACCTTTCGAACTCATGAGGGTCACTATGAGTTCTTGGTCATGCCCTTTGGCTTGTGTAATGTCCCCTCCACTTTTCAAAGTCTCATGACTCATGTCTTCCATCCTTTCCTCCGTCAATTTATCTTAGTTTTATTTGATGATAGTCTTATCTATAGTAAAAAATGGAAAGCTCATCTAATCCATGTGGATCAAATTCTACATCTACTCTCTAAGCACAAACTTTTTCTTGAACGGTGTAAATGTTCTTTTGGAGCCTCTAAAGTTGAGTACCTTGGTCATATTGTTTACAAGGATGGTGTACGGGTGGATCCTAAGAAAAATGAAGCTATGAAGGATTAGCCTCACCCTAAAACTCTTAAAATCTTGCATGGTTTTATGGGTTTAACGGGCTATTATTGCAAGTTTGTTTAGAATTATGGCAAAATTTTAGCTCCTTTCATGACTCTCCTTAAACGAAATCCTTTATGTTGGACTATCATCGATGATCAACCCTTCCACGCATTGAAAGAAGTTATGTGCATCACTCCCATCTTGGTACTGCTAGACTTCACCAAGGCTTTTGTCCTGGAATGTGATGCTTCAAGGAAAGGAATTAGGGCAATCCTCATGCAAGTTGGTCGACCTTTGGCTTTCACTAGCCAACAACTTTTGAAGTGACATTTGGGAAAATCAACCTATGTAAAGGAAATGTTGGCTATTCTTCATGAAATTGATCTCTGGCGTCCTCATCTATTTGGGCAACACTTCCAAATTAAAATCAATCGTCGCAGCCCCAAGTATTTTCTGAAACAAAGAATTTCATCATCGGAGCAACAAAAATGTGTGACCAAGTTGTTTGGATATGATTATGAGATCATTTACAAAAAAGGGAAAAGAAAATGTGGTTGTGGATACTCTTTCAAAGAAATACGAAGACAAAGGGTCCATCTTTTCCCTCTTGTTCATTGTAGCAAATTGGCTTCAAACTGTTCGCTGGGAATGGTTGCAAGACCCCAAACTTTCTCACTTGATCCAACAATTGCAACATGATTCTCAAGCTTCTCTGGGATACTCTTGGCACAATGAAGAGTTTTGCTATAAAGGTCATATGTATTTAAGCAAACAGTCGAACCTTAAATCCACTGTGCTCGTTGAACTTCATGCTTCACCCACCGCTGGGCATTCAGGATTTACCAAAACTTATGAAAGGGTCAAACGTTCTTTTTTCGGGGAACGTATGAAACAAGACATCTACACCTTTGTGGTTGAATGTGATATTTATCAACGCAATAAGGGTGAAACCATCAAAACTCTAGGCACACTCCAACTGCTCCCAATTCCACCTACTATTTGGATGAATATTTCTTATTGTTGGCTTACCCAAATCGAGCAATAAGTCAGTCATCATCATGGTAGTAGATTGTATTTCCAAATATGTTCATTTATGTTCTCTTCAACCCCTTTTCACCGCATCCACAGTGGCTCAAATTTTTATGGCTAACATCTTCAAACTCCATGGTATGCCTCACTCTATTGTCTTTGACCATGATCCAACTTTCACCAACAAATTTTGGTAAGAATTGTTTAGGCTCCAAGGAACACAATCGCATCTTAGCACTACTTATCATCCCTAGATTGATGGACAAACTGAAGTTGTCAACAAGTGTTTGGAAACATATTTATGGTGTTTTGTATCATACTGGCCAACTTAGTGGGATCAATGGTTACCCCTAGATGAATGGTGGTACAATATATCTTACCATGTTGCCACTCACATGATACCCTTTGAATTAGACTATGGGGAAAAGCCACCATCAGTTCTCTCCTACCTTCTAGGTGTCTCCTGTTGGACACAGTGGTACGATATTGTCATTGATGTCAAATAGGGTGCATAAGAACATTAACCTGAATCTCAGAAGGGAGAACGCATTGCATAAACGCTATGGGGATTGAAATCCCCACAATAAAACTCCAAAAAAATCAAGGAAGAATCGTGTCCACTGATGTAGTTTTTGAGACAATTTAGGATCGTCAGATCGAGGGGAAGTTAGAGGGTATGAAGAATTAAATCCCAACCATCATATCAGAGTAAATAATCATCAATCGTTGATCCGGAGTGAAATATGGGCACTGTCAGATCACAGTAAAGGGAAGGAGACGGTCAACTCCGACGCTGACCACTCCAGTGAAAAGAAGCCAAGAACATATGAATTCACCCGAAGGTCGAAGCCCCAAATTTCTTAAGTGAATGGGGGCCATCAGATCTAGACAATGCATGGTGACCATTGGATTAGGATAGGCAGGTCCAATTGTGGTCAACTTCGACGAAAAAGGGCTTCAAACATGTAAGTTCACCTGAAGGTTGGAGCTCTGAAGTCATGAAGTAAGACATGTGGCACACACATTAAGATCCCACGTCATCATAGTCCACGTCAGGAATACCACGTCGGCAAGGACACGTGGCACAATTAGATGGTGACAAGTGTCAAGGTCAAGTTAGCACTTTAGGTATACGTAAGTCAGGAATCTATGTGACACGTGGCAGCCACTCGGGTAGTTCCACATCAACAGTGATGTCAGTAAGTTACATCACTCTGAGAGTATGTCCTTCAGGGATATCCAGTTTCTCCTACCAACAACTTCCCGAAGCATCGAAGGTCGAAGTCATGAAATGAACACTGGTCATTGATTTATGATTCTCAAGAATCTTTCTCGATCGTTGTATTAAGCTAGTGGAATAGGGTAAGCGTGGACCATTGACCGACAGTAAATGGTCACCACCATTCCATGACTTATTCGGTAGGTAAAGCTTCATAAGGATTAAACTACTTCATAGCTTGAGTAGCCCGAAGTCTCGGAGTCCTGAAACTCCGAAATCTTGAAGTAAACGAGAATCGTCCACTCAACTGCAGATTAAGTCATGACCGTCAATTTGTTTAAAAACTTTGGATAAGCCAGGATCATCCATCCAGTGACAGATTAACTATTGACCATCCAATATAGTATACACACTTCGGTGAAATGCACTCCGAGAGGATTGAATGACTGCAAAGGTTGGAAGTCCTGAAGGACGAAGTTTTGAAGTAATGACAACCATCCATCTCAATGTGCAATTAAAACATGACTGTTGATCTTGATAAGTGATTAAGCACTCGTTTGGCTTAACACCTGGTCACCGCCTATGGTCATATGGAATAGAGGTCCTAAATTATTTCTGTGTGAAATTTAAACACACAGAGGAAGAATATTTTCTCAGTCAAGAAGGAACTTTGAACTAGATAGGACCTGGACTTTGTCCTAATTGATATTAAGTGATCACATACATCCAATGAATTGGAAAGCTAAATCGAAAAGCTCAAAAATGATCTGTTGAAATAACTGGGGATGCAGTAGAAGATTAATAAGGAAATAAAGAGGCATGGGATCGAGTTAAAAGAAATCGATTCATACCTGTGATCAATTTATGAAAAACACTCTCACTAAATTGAAAAGCCTTCATGATAATGTTTGAATAATAATAGAGAAAAACAAATGTTATTATTGTTAATTTAGACGAAGAGGTGCGATGGTCCAAACAAAGGGACATAATGCTTCATAGCTCACACCAGTTGGAAGACTATATAAGCAAGAAGGAACGGTGAAGAAGAAGTGTCTCTGTAGTCCAGATCAGAAGATCAAAACAAAAGCAGAGTCCAAGAAAAGGAACTGATGATACTTACGTAGTGAGGATGGAAGGGAGGATTGAGGAAGGTTTCATATCCTTTAATAGATAAGGGAGTCAGTGCTTCCTAGGGTTGTTTGCCTAGAGACAAGGGAGTTGGTGCTTCCTAGGGTTGGTGCCCTAAAGACATGGGAGTTGGTGCTTCCTAGGCTTGGTGCCCTAAAAACAAGGGAGTTGGTGCATCCTAGGGTTGGTGCCATAAAAACGAGGGAGTTGGTGCTTCCTAGGGTTGGTGCCCTGAAGAAGGGGATTTGTGTCTCCTTGAGTTGGTGCTCTAAAAAGGATTGGTGTCCACTATTCTTTATAAAACCTTGTAATTCTTGTTAATTATATTTATATAATTGATTCTACATACAAGTCCATTGTTGATCTATTGTGGTAATTATTAAAATATAAAAGTAATTGCTAATTATTGAAAAAGGGTAATATTGATTCACCCCCCCTCTCATTATTCCAACATCTCCAACGTTCAAGAGGTTGACCACACTCTTACAGTCTAAATGAACCTTCCCCATACCCTCAAAGAAATTTTGTTCATGGATCAGAATCACATGAAGCAACAAGCAGATCAAGGTTGTTTAGAATGTTAATTAGTTGAAGGGGACCATTTGTTTCTTCATCCACAACCTTATAATAAAAATTCACTCAAATTTGAACACTGTTAGAAGCTTTCCCCCGGGTTTTATGGTCCTTATACAATTCTCAAGTGAGTGGGGCTAGTGGCCTACAAGTTGGCTCTTCTCGGTCACTCTAAGCTCCATCTCATTTTTCATTTCCTAAAGAAAGTGATTGGAACTAAGTGTCAGACTCAAACCAGGCTCCATAAGTTGGATGTAGAAGTATTAATTTGGTTGGAGCCATGGGAAGTATTGGACCAACACGAGCGCCATCTCTGCCAGCGCACCATCAAGGAAGTTTCAGTTCGGTGGAAGGATACACCACCAGAAGATGCCACCTATGAGTCAGCTACCATTCTACAACAATTTCCTCATCTCGAGCCTTAAGGACATGATTACTTTCAGGGAGGGGAGGGATGTTAGGGACTTAGCCTCCCTAACCCCTCACCTAGGTAGAATAATATTCTTTCTATGTAATAAAGTTCGACATTATTAAATAAGGCCTGTATAATAATGTGAACAAGTCTAATGTAAGATAACTTAATAGAAGTTTCTGCTTCTAGAAAGATCTTCCTCTAGAATTTTCTTTTGAAGATAGAATTATTATAAATAGGAGTAGAAGGCATGGGAAAGTCTTGTCTTGAGAATTATTGTAATATAACTCTGCTCTACTGGGGGTTTCCCCCTTGAAAAGGCAAGTGAAACTTGGATTTCTATCAATAAATGTATCATTGTTGGTGTTATTGTTCTCTATATTTTGTTGTTATGATGGTATTTGTCATAATTTTATCATTTCTACCTATTATAACAGATCTGGTACCTCGCAATTTGCCTATAGTATCTTTCTCTAGATAAGATCTTGCAACATTTTGTATTGAATGTCTTACACATCTGAATTTGATCTTGAAACGAGATCTTGCAAAATTCAAGGCAAAATTATTTGAATGCATGTGTAAAGGTAGCATATATTCGTAAGAATAGGAGTTAATCCATTAATGGTGGTTGACAATGATTATTGATTGTTGGAAGCTCTAATCGAAGCTCTCAACTCAAAAAAAAAAATCACTCTATCACGTGCTCGTGCTTAGGTACCTTAGCTCTGGGGGAGCTCAGGCCGACGATCCTCCTTATCGGTGGGACTGGTTGATGATGAAGCATTGGAATGGGATCATTACGTAGGACTATTAGTCTTGAACTATATAATTTTACAAGACAAAGAGCCAAACAAACTCTATTGTTCCAAGTACCCCATGTTTAGGGAGTTCACTACCAAATTAGGATATAAAACTTGGGTCAAATCTCATTTTATAGAAGAAAAAAAATGGTGGTGGCAGCCTATTTGGAAAATGCATGTGCCTCTGAAAAATAAAATTACGCTTTGGTTAGCTTTGTCTAATAAAATTTTAACATGAGAAGTTGGCCGCAATAGTGGTTGGGTAGGCCCTGACCGATGTGTATTATGTAAATCTCATGATGAAAATGCATCTCACTTATTTGTTGACTATGTGTATGTAGAGAAAAAAATAGGAATTGTTTCAAATGAACTAATGCCTTCTTCCTCGTGGAAGAAAGCTAGCCTAGAAGTCTACTTAAGGGATTGGTTATCTAAAAAAACATTCAAAATATCGAAGGTATGCCTAGCTTCATGGTTTCATGTATATGGTGGGCTCATAACTCAAGCATATTGAATGACAAGGATATCACCCCTGAAGTAACCACGGGAATAATCTTGAACCTGTCCAAGGAGTTTATGACATATATCCAGATAAAGGATCCAAAGGTGCTAGTGATCCTAGAGTTGGACTTCAGAATTCCTTGGGGATTTTTCAATGGGGCATGCCAAGGGCACCCTCTAGTGTGTGTGGGGTTGGTGTAGTCCTTTATATCAAACATAACCACTATATCCATGTATGTTATGCTCCTAGAAGAGGAAGAAACAACAAAATCGAGTTCGTAGCTCTTCGAACTCTCTTGGAAATTGCCTCCACTAAAGACATAAAGAATCTATGGATTGGGTAAGGCAGAAATCAACAGTCTCGGAGGTCGGGTTGGAACCGTTGCTTCAGGACATCAAGCACTCTATGAAAACCTTCGAGTGGCTCTCCTTTAACCACATCTACATAGAACTCAATGAGAAATAAGACTCTCTGTCAAAGGAGGCTTTGTCACTTCCAATAAGCTCGTTCGATATATAAGAATTTTTAGACAGTATAGAGACCCAATCAATGGAGTTTCGGCTCTAAATTTCCTAACAACTATTTAACAGGAAGGAAATGGAGTAAGGGCCAAAGCTCTTTTTTGTTTTTGATGTATAAGAATATGTAGTGAAGGAAAAATAGAATAAGCACATATATGAACATGAAGTCTTCTTTTTGTAAGTTTTTGTACAGGTTGTAGAATGTTGATAGGAAGAAGAATGGAAGAACAAAAAACAACTTTTTATGAACATGCCCCTTAAGAGGAGAAGCAACATGTATATACAGTGTTATGAATATAAATATTTTATTCTTTTGAAAAGAAAAAGGTGTTAGAAAAACAAGACCATGGAGCAATAAAATAAAACAAATGCGGAAACAAAACACAAAAGATACACAATACAATAGAGACACAGATTTACGTGGTTCACCCAGTGTGGGCTACGTCCACCAGAGAAATTGCCAGGTCCTTCCTTTATTATTATCC
>ML824233.1:42850-58403 GCA_009831015.1 Picea engelmannii | reverse complement strand
TATATCATGATTTTCTTTCAACCATTTAAAGGAAGAAAAACATAATGGAATATAGTTTTCATCTGCAATTCCACTGCTTTCTTCATATTCAACATCATGCCTAGAGGATTTCTGATTTGAAACATTATAAACATTTTGCTTCAGCAATTTGAAAGAAGCAAAACACAATGGCAAGTTTCTTTCACCTGATTCAAAACCTTCTTAATTTTCTTCACTGCTGGCATGGCACATTTTTCAATTTCTTTGGATTTCTGAACATACTCATTTTTAGATTCATCATTGACCAATGGTTGCAATTTATTGTCTATTTATTCCAGTGAATCAATGTGATTTGGCATCAACACACATTCGTTTGCTTCAATGATGATTTTAGAATTTTCTTTCAACAATTTAAATGAAGAAAAGCACAAAGGTAAAGAATTCCCTTCAACTGATTCAATATTTTCTTCTTTGTAACTGTGATATGTAGGCTGATTTCTCTCATTACACTGCTGAAAATGAACATTTTCTGATAGAGAACATACAACTAGTTGTTCTAGGAAGTCAGCATCACAATCATCATCATATTCATCGTATATAGGCGAATCAACAACATATGCAATGTCATCTAACAAGAACAAACTTGGAACATCAACCTATTCTTCAACAAACTGATTTGCGAACTCATTTTTTTGACTATATACAAATGAATACATAAAACAGTCAGCCCCCTGCTTATCCTGGGATGGATCAGAAGCTAAATCAACACCTCCTCTTTCAACAAGTGGAATATAATTTTTTGCAAAATCATTGGCATTCAAAACTTCAAGAAGGCATATGATATTATTAGCTCTCTGCTCAAGATTCAAATCAATTGTTTTATGTTCATATTCATTCTCATGTTCTTTAGCATCTAACTCCTCATTTTGAATCTATTTACCTACTTGGATATTGCATTGAATCTCCTGAGCATCATTAAAAATTTTTTGTAAGGACTTGGGTCTTCTTTCCATCAGGAGGAAAGACAAATATGGATGAAGGGTTGTTGTATAATGGAGCATGGGCATGGCAGCAAATTTAATGGGTTGAATTTCTTTGGGAAAATTGTAATAGATACTGGAAAATCTTCTACTGAATATGGAAACAACTTCATTGCTTTGTTTTTTTAAGGCATAAAAATCTATAAGCTGTAGATCCAAAGATTTCTTTCTGCCCCAAAACCCTAAAAAGACATCCTTCAACTCCTCCCATGAGATAATTGTCTTTGGTTGCAAATGTTTAAACCAGTCTTTGGTGTACTCTTTCAAGGACTGAGAGAAGTCCCTCATACAAACATCATCATGATCAATCTCAAACAAATCTATAAAATTCTCAAACCCTTGGATGTGTTTTTCAGCTGATATGGCATCAGGTTCCCCATCAAACATAGGTAGGTACACATAGTGTCTTGTAGGAAAATCATGAAGGATGTGGGGTAGCGTTAAGGGTCTATATCTATGCTAAGCCTTGGAGGGTGTTAGATCAAGTGCATGAGGTAATATATTAACCTTGGCTTCATGAGACTCATCAACTTGGTTATGGTCATCGCATGGCTCAGATGGAATTTTTTTATCAAAATCAGTGATATAGTGAGGATATGCACGCACAACTTTAAGAGGAGGATGTAAAATGGTAATATTCTCATGATCATCATTAGTATGCAGCAAGTAAAGGAAAAATTGTTGAGCATGTTCAAGGAAAGACCAGAGGTAACTTATAACAAACAATAAAATGCCTTGAAAAAAATCCATTTTTAAGTACTTGTTTTCTTCCATAATGCCTTTTCATACCTCTGTCAAGGGATCTCATCTTCCAATGGAGTCTCTGAATCCCATTTGAAGTTTGAGTGGAGTCACCAATAATGTTTTAGAAGCTAGATTCTACATTGAGAGTGGATTCTCCATTGAAAATTTAAATTTTTGGATTCTTCTACCAGTGGAATCACCTTCAAAGTGATTTTTGATGTGTGGAGTCGCCAGAGAAGGAATACAACCAATATGTGCCTAAGTGTCTGTTGCCCTCAGACCTTAGAAATCAACCATGTCGTTCTTTCCCAGAGAAAATTTTTCAATTGCATCCTCAACAATGGAGCCAGAATGTTAGCACTCTGTAAATTTTGTCTGGTTGATAGACAAACGACAGAGGTAACTATTTCAACCTACTTTAGAGCTAAGGCACTAGCCTGCTCAACTCAGAGAGGGATCTCTCGTGTCACTTGATATTTCTTTGATAATTGGTGGATGGATTTGTTTTGTTTGGGGGTTTTATAAATTTGTTGGCAAAGGAAAGGGGGTGATGTTTGGGGCTATGGAGTAAAAAATGAACAAAACAATGACAAGCCATTGGAGCTATCTAGAGGAAAAAGGATAAATGAGGCAATGCTTCTAAGTTTTAAATTGAATTTTTCATGGCAAAAGATGAAAAGGAAAAACACATAACTACATCAGAGCATATTTAAATGAATTCTGAATTAGTTAAGAGGAGAATCACAAAATTTTAAATTTCTAAGTCGAGGGCGCCATAAGGAAAATTATGGACTTTTAATTCTTCAATTTAAAAAGAGGAAAATGTAAATAGATTTCAAAGACATGATAAATACACACTATGAAAGAAGAAAAAACTCATATCACAGTGATTAGAATCTTTTCATAAATAGTTCAAAATGCATCTGCATTGTATATTCATTTTGGCTCGAGAAATTTACAAAATCTTCCTTCTATGAAGGAAGGCCCCTCTTCGGTCTGTCGAACCTTCATCTATATTCATAACAACATATATAGATAAATACATCCGAGATTTAAGACAAATCATATTCCCAAAAGTTCTAAAAATATCTTTCAGTTACAAAATAACAACATACAACAACCGAACTTTGTTTATAGAGGACGTTACAAAACAAAACTCACACATATGAGGTTTTCTTCCTTGAAGGCCACTTGTCAATATTATTGCAAAATTATCTAACACATACTAAATTTAACCTGCAATCTACTTAAGCTTGGCAATTTCTTCTTTTAACGCATCAAGCCAAGTAGGTTGGTTTTCTCCAATGCTTTCGACTACTTCAGGTTTTACTACTATCTTCTAACGCTTGCTCCATTTCCTCTTGATAGCTCATGCATGGTGCTCACCTGCATAACCGTTGATGATTAAATCCTTCATGAAGGGATTTAATTTAGTTTCTCCGCCTGACCATGGTTCATCCACAGGCTTTGTATAAAATTTTGTTGCTAATATTTGCGCGACCAACTTCTCTTTCTTCTTCGTTGATGAATTTGTCACATTAGTTGAAAATCCTAGTTCGTTGAAGGCTACTTGGTCTGTCGTATCCATATTTCCTGGTGTTGCGGAAAGTATGAATTTGTCTTCCTTAGCTAAATACTTCGACTTGTGATCACCTTGTTCTGAAATAGAACGTTAATCACTCAAAATAGAGTAATGTAACCCATGTCTTGAATAAAAATCACAATTGAGTGTCAATCATGAACTATCATGGAATGGCCTACCCCAAAGGATGTTTTAGACATCAGATCCTTTATGGGATTATCAAGATACTATAGGAGATTTATAAAAGGATTCTCCAAGATTGGTTGTCCAATCATTGCCCTCCAGAAGAAGGGGACAAAATTCCTGTGGACACAGAAATGTGAAGAAAGATTTCAAACCCTGAAACCTCTACTGACCCATGCGCCCTTACTAACTATCACCGATCCAGAAGCTGACTTCCTCGTGTGCACATATGCCTGTAAGGAAGGGCTCGAAGGAGTCCTTATGTAGGGAGGAAGTGTGATCTGCTATGAATCCTGAAAATTGAATGAGAACGAAGTAAACTATGTGACCCATGATCTAGAGCTAGTTTCCATAGTGCATACCTTGAAAATGTGGAGGCATTACCTCCTGGGAAGAAAGTTTGTACTTATGATAGATCAATGCGGATTGCGATACCTGTTTGATCAACCAAAGCTCAATTATAGGAAAGCTAGGTGGATGGCCCTCCTTAGTGAATTTGATTTTGAAATCAAACAAATTAAAGGAAAGGAAAATAGGGTGGACGATGCCCTTAGAAGAAGTATGAAAACAATTCACCTGGCAGCGGTGAGCACCTGCGAGACAGATGCCAAAGAAAGAGTAAAAAATGCACAAGAAACAGATCCCTTCGTCTGGACCGTGACCATGTACCTACAGCAAGAAACTGCTGGAGTAAAATATGAAGGCTACTAGATGAACAAAGGAGGTCTGCTCACTTATAGAAGCAAATTTTATATTCCAAATTGTGACGACTTGAAGAGGTTCATACTGGATGAACTACATAAAAGACCCTATTTTGGTCATCCAGGATACTAGAAAATGATCACTGCCACCAGGAAACAATTTTATTGGCCTGGATTGAAGAAAGACATAGCCGAGTACCTAGCCAAATGCATAGAGTGCCAACAGGTCAAAGCAGAACATCGACACCCAACAGGATTATTGCAACCTTTACCAATCCCAGAATGGAAATTGGAAACCATCTCCATGGATTTCATCACTGGATTACCAACCTCAACCAAACATAATGACGCCATTATGGTTATGGTGGATAAATTGAGCAAGTCTATTCACTTCATCCTCATCAAGTCAACCTGTAAGGCAATTGATATCGCCTAGGTATTTATGAAAGAGATATTCAGACTGCATGGTATGCCGAAAGAGATCGTGTCTGATAGAGACAGGAAATTTACTTCCAACTTTTGGAAATCACTGATGGCTGGTTTAGAGACCAAGTTGTTGTTTAGCACCACCTATCACCCTCAGACCGAAGGATAGACAGAAAGAGTGAACCAAATACTTGAAGACATGCTAAGAATGCATGTAATGAATCAACCCAAGAAGTGGGAAGACTACCTGCCATTGGTAGAATTTGCATACAAAAACAGCTACCAAGCATCCTTAAAGATGAGTCCCTTTGAAGTCCTCTATGGTAGACTGTGCAACACTCCTATTAGTTGGATTAATCCCGTAAACAAGATTTCTTTTGGACTTGACATGTTTAAAGAAATGGAACGACAAGTGACTCAGATAAAACAAAACCTGAAGGTTTCCCAGAACCGACATAAAAGTTATGCCAACCAAAAGAGAACTCCAAGAGAGTTCAAAATGGGAGACCATGTATATCTCAGAGTTAGGCCCAGGAAGAGTTCCCTGAAAATGGGAGCTTGTGCCAAGTTGGCACCTCGATATTGTGGACCCTTTGAGGTTCTAGATAGAGTGGGACCTGTAGCCTATAAGCTAGCACTTCCTCCCACATTAAAAGCACATAATGTTTTCCATGTTTCATTATTGAAGAAATACGTACATGATGCTAATCATGTAATTGTTTGGTCTGTGATCCAGGTGGAACTGGAGGGAGAATTTCTACCAGAATCTCAGTGCATACTGGAAAGAAAGGAAACCCCGCTCTGGAACTGAACCATTGCACAGGTCAAGGTGCAGTGGAGACATTTTGGCCCAGATGAGGCTACATGGGAAATGGAGGATGCCATGAGATAGGCATATCTGATTTTGTTTACTTTTGTACATGCATGTCACATTGATAGATAAGAACATCAAGGACGATGTTACTTGAAGGGGGAGGGAATTGTAACATCCTATTTCCCCCAGTTTGTAAAAATAACTGTACTGGCCAAGAACTGTGGAAAACTCAAAAATTTGAATGTGTGATGTAAATGGACCTTGTGAAAAAGGTCGATGAATGTGAATAATATTATGAATATATATTGCAGGACTGCTGAGAGGGGATATGCTGAAAAAGAGACCACGATGGCTAAAGAAAGGTGGTGGAAGGAACCTGGAAAGGTGGCGTTAACTTCCACCGAAACCAATACCATATTTGGACTTCACTGGCCTAGAGAACCAAGAGTGGCTCGCTGGCCTGAAATAAATTACTCACAGGTTGGTAGGTAGATGGCTCCTTAGGAATTAATAAGGGATCGAGGAAGAGAACCGCCCATCTGTAGGAGCCTTGGGCCTGACCACCACGAGGGAAATTGCGCCACACCCAATCTTGCAAAGGCAAATGTGTGAGGAAGAAGCACGGAGGGGGCAGACACAAGGGAAGGAGGAAGAACTCTGGAGATATGTAGAGTGAGTGATAGTAGAGAAGGGGGAGAGTAACCTTCGTTCTTGGTCACTGGGAAACCAAGACACAATCTTGCAGCATCGTGGTCTCAGCTTGGGGGTAGCTAGTGGTAAATCCGTTGGAAGTCGCTGAGCCTATGGTTGGGTGGAAACGAGCACCCCTCTCAGCAGTTGCATCACCTCTGGTGTTATTTCTGATAAGTGTTATTTGAAGTTAATGCCATAATCACATGTTCAGTTTTATGTGCTTGTAAATAGTTCTGAATAGAAGTGTTTACCTAACGTTTGATTTGATAGAATGGATGCCTATGTATGCTTACATGCCATAGTTGTTTTCTTCACAAATGATTATGTCTGGGACATGAGTTTGCTCCATCGAGAATCATCTTATTTGTTTAGTTTCTTGTAATATTCTAGGAAGGCCCCTTGAGAGTACTCTTTTCCGAGAATTACCCAATAAACCTTGTAACTGTACTGAACCATACTAGAGACTCGATTAAGATCAAGGATAATTGCCCGAGAACCATATGAGGGTTCATGCAATCCAGGTCTGGAACCCTTATGCAAGAAATAATAGCTTTCTAAGGTCTCGGGGTAATGGGAGCCTGAAGCTTCGAGAGTTTGAACTTCGTGATTCAAGCTCAGAAGGGATAGTGAGTTCAAATATAGAAAGAAAATACCCTATCGCTTGGTAAATGAATGGTCAGAATCCTTTCGAGAATAACCCAAGCCTATCAACACCGACATATCTAGAGAAGGAGCGTAGGCGTTAACACCTCGCCCTTTCATCCTTTGCAAATAGCGATGGGATCCTGGACCGTAGATCCCAGGGACCCATCAGAGCCCTATAAGTCATCGATCTTAACCTTTACTTAGGTAGGAGAGTGAACTCGACTACATCCTGAAAGTCTCGAAGACATCGGGACCGTCCATGTTGGAGAATAGGTGGCAGAGATATGACCATTTCACGTATCGGGGATTCGTGAGTTTAAAGGTGGAAGACCGGGCTCTTGGAGTCATGAAGTCCCGAGTCATGAGATTGCAATGTAATCTGAGCCGTTTGTCTGAGAGCGGACACATGTTGCGGGATCCTCTCTATTAGGGATTCGGACACCAGAAGCCAGAGAAGGAAGTCTTTCGACTTCACGAGTAGTGAAGTCCCGAGGAAATTTGAGTCATTCGTCTGAGAGCGAACACATGTTGCGGGATCCTCTCTATTGGGGATTCAGACACCAGAAGCCAGAGAAGGAAGTCTTTCGACTTCACAAGTAGTGAAGTTGCGAGAGGATCAAGACCATCCATCTGAGGAGGATAGGTGGTAGAGATCGAGGGATATCGTGAACTCGGAAGTTCGCAAGGTGAGAGCCCAAGAGTTGGGCGCTCCAAGTCGCAAAGTTGCCAAATCGCGAGGAGCGGCGACAACCGTAGGATCCAGGATGCGGAGGACCGTTGGATCAGAGCCTCACCGCGTGTATCATGCATTTGGAGGATCGGAGATTGAGTGGACCTCGTCTCAACTGTAGAAGTCGCAAAGTGCCAAGAGCCGAGGCACGGGTGTGGACACATGGCAGAACCCCAAGGTGGGGCCCACGTGGTTGGCAGGAGGATATGCGTCGCCTAGAGAAGGGAGTCAATGCTCCATTGATTTCTCACATCTTGGGGATTCACGGGATAAGAGCGTGAAGGCACGACGCTTCAACCTACGAGGTTGCGAGTAGCGAAAAGCGTCAAGGAAGGAGTCAACCCGGTGTTGACTTGTTGTGTCTCGAGAGATCGCAACAAGAGGGAATGAGAGTTCAACCCATGAACTCATTAAGGTGCGAGTTGCAATAGGCGCTGGTATTTAATCCATAGCCTATGGTTACGTGTGGAGGGCGATGACAAAGAAAGGAGTCAACACTTTGTTGACTTCTCACATCTCGAAGATTCGCGAGATGAGAGTATGGGAGCTCGACGTTGAAACTCGCAAAGTGGTGAGTAGCAAGAGGTGCTAGCGCTTAGCCTAGCCAGCGGTCATGACCCAAAGGTGATGACAGAAGGGGGCCATACCATATCGGAATCTTGGATATCGACGATTGGTGAAGAAAATTCGAGGGTCTTCGACTCCTGACTCGTGAGGTCGCGAGTTGTGAAAGGCGCTTTAATTTAGGTGCGTATGTGGTCCTATTGAGATAGTGAATAAAGAAAGGGAGCTAGTGCTTTGTCATTAAGCAGTGGGTAGATCTGGATGGCCAGAATCTGCGCACCTAGATTTACAGCCAGGGTTTCATTCCGGATCCCCCTCGCCATTCTACCTTTAATATTGGACTCACTTGTATCGCTGAGTCACAAAACATGAAAAGGCGCCTGGTTTGTTTGGCCTGTGGTCCTAACCCACGATCACAGGGAGGTGAACAGGGAAGAACTAGCCTATACTAGGCCCTCGTAGGACTTCGGGGATCCTGTCCCTTGAGGAAAAGCGAAAATTTTATTATGCGATAGTGGGTGTGTTACTGAGATAATTTTTAGATGACGGGCTGGGGAAAATACCATGGTTTCATTCCATGGACACTTGGCACCCACAGAGGCACATAAGGGAGAAAAGCGGGTGAGCACGAAACTGCTCAACCATGCCCCTATGTCACATGTTCTAATGTCATTTGAATACGTCAAATAAAAAATTCACATGCGGAAAGGGAAGGGTGACGGATGGTCAAATCACCTCACGCCACTCATTTAGGTACTTTGCGTCCATACGATGCCAGGTAAGCACCTCCAGATAACTAACTCAGAGGGCTCATCATTGGAAATAGATTGGTCAAACATGATAAACCAACGTACCTACAAGTAATCTTGTCAGCAGTTCATGATTGACACTCAATTGTGATTTTTATGCAAGACATAGGTTACATTACTCTATTTTGGGTGATTAACGTTCTATTTCAGAACAAGGTGATCACAGGTCAAAGTATTCAGCTAAGGAAGACAAGTTCGCATTTTCCACAAAACCAGGAAATATGGATACGAAAGACCAAGTAGCCTTCAACGATCTAGGATTTTCAACTAATGTGACAAATTCATCAACGAAGAAGAAAGAGAAGTTGATCACACAAATATTAACAACAAAAATTTATAGAAAGCCTGTGGATGAACCATGGTCAGGCGGAGAAATTAAATTAAATCCCTTCATGAAGGATTTAATCATCAATGGTTATGCAGGTGAGCACCATGCACGAGCTGTCAACAGGAAATGGAGCAAGAGTTAGAAGATAGAAGTAAAACCTGAAGTAGTCGAAAGCGTTGGAGAAAACCAACCTGCTTGGCTTGAGAGTCTCAACAAGAAACATTGAGTCTTCAGTCTACTTAGGATTCACACATAGATCCATTCGTCATACACGGGACTTGGCTTCCCTCGCTTGGGTGGTTTACTCACCCGAGGTTCTATTGGTGTCTTTAGGTGGTGTATGCCTAGGGCCATCCATGAATAATGTGGCCAAATATAGCATCATTATAGAACTTTTGTGCGATTCTATTTCACATGGCATTCGCTCTTTAGAGGTTCACCTGGATTCCCAGTTAGTAGTATGTTAGTTGAACGACATTTACCATGTGCATGATCCTACATTACTTCGATGATTCCTATGGGTATGTCTTTTAGAGAGACAGTTTGATTTTATTACTTATCATCAAATACCTAGGAGTTCTAATTATGTGTCTGATGCTTATGCTAATTTTGTTTTAGATTGGCATTTGTCATACAACTAAAGAAAATAAAACAATTTCATCAATGTACACAATGTAATATAAGTAAAGCTGAAGAACCCTGTTTTATATATATTTCAAAAAATATGATGTTTATAGTAAAATATTGGGTTCAACACCCTCAATACACATATATAGCCGATAAATAAAAAATCCATGACATCTACGCATGTGGAGCCGGATTCATGTCATGATAACAAACTATGGCATTTACGAGACACTGAAAGAGTCACACCCAAGCTCTGGGCACACCAACCACTTGCTACTGCATGGCCTCTGACAGATCCTCTACCTGAACCATCGAAATCCTATGTGTCAAACGAGACAGGTTTCCATGCACGTTTTGAAGGATTCTCTTTGTTTCTCCTCCGATCGCCTCATCTCCTCGCTGCCTCCGACGATGTCATGGAAGCCTGTTCGGTCATCACAGACCTATGTCTGCATTACACAAGTGTCTAGTTAGAACTTAAGCATCATCCAAAAATATTTTTGTTTTACTATACAAAAATACAAAAAAAATGAGATATTTAAAAAATTTGGCATACCTATGTCCCCGTAGGCGGTCCCTGGTGGCAATGGCATGTCAGGGTCCCCTTGAAATTCGATCCCTGCATAGGGGTAGTCATCTAGAGCAATGACCTGTCTTCTCCACTAGTAAAATAAATCATCGTTGTAGGGTGTGGGCACCCTATCTCATCCCTGCCATCTCATTACCTCATTCCACCATGCCATGGATGGATCGCGAGGTCCTCTAGGAATGATCTCAACTCTGGGTCCCAAACCTAGAACTCGCTTGAAGAAAAAGATACACAAGATAAATCCAAACCCAAAGTTCCTCTTGTCACCTTGTTTGCACTCTGACAACTGGTTCTTCATATTATCCAGTAGTGATGTGCACCAATTGTACACCGTGGGTCTCAAGCACTCTACATAATAGAACATGAGCGACCTTGATTCCTGGTGTAATGAAGCTGACCCTATGATCCTGGTCAAAACGAGGACAACAATCTTGAGGCTGAGATTGTTTATCGCTCGGATGGGGAGTTGACTCCCGACCTTCTCAGTCCCTACTATACAGTGAGCGTCTATGTACTCTTCTATCTTCATACCTCTCCCAGCTCCCCGATATTTTAGGTTCACCACCTCACCCTGAAATACAACCCAGTCAAGAAATATATATCCTTGACTTCAATCCTCAATGGTTTCCCATCGAGGTTGAAGCTCTCACTGTCTAGATCCTAGTAATCCATGAGCAACTGTAGCAACCTCACCTCGGCCCTCATCCCTTTGAGTGCCCAAAAGTTTTACAACCTGCATCTTTTCAAGGCCATTTGGGCCCTCGAATCTCTTTCCACAACAACATCTACCTCCTCATGTTTCCTTTCCCTCTATTCTAGCACCATCCTGCCAAAGAAACATCAAGTTTTGAGTTAGAAACCATCAAAAAACTTGTTTATACACTTGTATGTGGGCTGCAGTATTCACAGTCACATATAGGGCTGAGTACAAGTGGTCTGTATTTTACAAAGTCACATATAACCTCACGTATACATGACCCAATGAATGGTATCCCACATACACTGAAATACCTAATTTTCACCTTAATTAAATCAAATTTTGAAACCTAAATAAAAAATGTGATCCACTAAAAAAGAAGAGGAGGGGAAGAGTAATTACCTTGTCTAGGCGGTCTCTGATTCCGTCACTTGACACTCCCGCAATCACTAGTTGAAGATCAGAGGTAATTTGGTCCAATTTTCACTATTTCGGTAAAAAGTCAAAATGACTTAGTAAAATTTGGTTTTTGTTACTATTTATAGCAATTTTTACCCACTTTCTATAGTTTTGAATCGTATTTTCGCCTAATGGACTAATACAATAGTGGATTGAGTTGGTTTTTGTAGTTTTTGCCAGGGATTCTTGCAGTTTTTAGCGTTATGTTGATCCTTCGTAACTACGGGAAGGTATTTTCTCTACCCAACATATAGGATAGGTATCCCTTCCATCATGCACATTTTCATTGTCCTATAACTGTCACGCATATGCCTTAGTTACGAACCCATTTGTCGCGACACATAACCTTCCATCTACTACAAGACATGTTGTTATCAAATGGTAGAGACTTACCAAACATGGGTACCCTAGTTAGATCCTCTGCTCCATTTGGTGCCCACGTAGAGATTTTTCCGTAGGACAGGGAGTCCCTTATAGCTAATACATGACTTTATGCTGAGCCTCATTTCTCACTCATAAACATGCTGACCTATACCTAGAGGACTCCTGACCGAGTTTGATTGAAGCTCTTTTCCGACTCGTTTTCAAAAAGAAAAAAGATTGTCGAGTGAACTTGTCTCTTTCACACTCGTAAATTGGATTTGAAAGGATGTCTATTTGGTACAATTTTATCCCTTTTTCACACCAAGTATACTAAGATTATGAAAAAGGACATTTTTTGGCATTAAGTTGTGATTATATCTCATGCCCTTTCTTGTAGTATTGAGCCTACAGTCGGTTCTCGCTTTGCGTTATAAATCGTTTGCCTCAGCAGTTTGCATCCTCAACCAAGTAGAGCCTCATTTATATCCTTCACAATTTGACACCCTATACCCAGGAGGGAACATTCACTCGAGTGTCCATCTCCTGCATGCACCTCCTTGCATTGAGAATAGGTATGCTCCACTATTGGAACTAGTTTTTCTTACTTGCGACACTCATTTCCTCCTCTGTATCATAACATTCATTTGAATATGAAAAAAAAAAAAAAGATGGGAGGGAAGGGAGTATTATCTTATATTGGAAGCAGTCATGTCACCTTTGAACAGAGCACAAAGTTATTGAGTCCACCTATCATCATAATTTTGGTTTTAGCATGGCCTTAGGAAGTTGAGCTCGTTACATAGAGTTTTCTCCCCTGACTGGTTACTCTTCCAATCCCTATAGAGAACTTGATTGATGCCTCCTGCATCTCATGGTTTCATCATTGAATCTATGCTGTCGGAGTCTTCCATATGTCTCATACTCTTGTTCAAAGGATTTCTATCAACCTATGTCGTCGATTCCTCAAAATTATTGACTTTTCATGTCATCCATACCCTCAGTTTGTCTCAGAATCACATGATGTTGTAGTCCTATTATGCACCCTGGTCCTACTTTCATCACTAGTAGGTAACCTTGAACCCATCAGTTGACATTTCATCATTGTTCATTGACTGGGCGGTTTCCTTGGTGTTCGACGACATGAAATATATTCACACATTGGGATTCATGTAGTTTCTTGGATGCCATTAGCCTTATTGGTGGTTTCCTCGCCTTTATCAGCAGTTTTCCACATTGGTTGTTATTTAAAGAGTATTTTTTGTGTACCTCTTACAGTTGACACACGTGAAAGACACACATGGTCATTGGTTTGTGAACATGTTCTTTGTCCGATTTCATCCAAATCATGAAGCTCCTGCTTTGTACCTCGTTTTGAATGATGATAGATGCCTTAATGCTCTCCTTTCAGCGGATCTCCTTCCATCGAATTCAGCTCATCTATTCTAGAAACAAGACCTAGAGTCCTATGAGTACCTTGAGGCTTGCATTCATTAGTGGTGAGTTCTCTCGCCATCAACAATTGAGAATACATCAATGTCTCCTGATCAATGGATTCTTCAAGTGTTCAACCCCGACTCCTTTATTCACACTTGTAAGAATGTACTCAGTGCCTTGATACCTACTTTCATCATCGGTAGGTTGTCTCACGTTTGTTAATGGTATACCTCAATGATCGGTAATCAAATGAAGTCACATTGTGTTCGACCTCAAATCCTTTATTCACATGATGTAGACTTGCACCTTTGGTAGATTGTGTAGAAAAATTGAAGACATCAGTATGTGGCTGCAGCTTTCCCGAGTTGTTGCTTCCTTTTCATTGGACCAATACCTATGTGACTTCAGTGATCATGGGAGATCAAATTGTACTCTATTGTATACAGATATCTTCATATTGATTTTGAGACTAGTTCTACTGGGCCTTGTTCGTGGCGATGAAAACCTTTGGCATGTAACCGCATTTGTATTTTCCTATTCATGGCCACAAACAGTTGTTTGGTATATTTTCACATGGATCTGTAGTGTAATTCAAATTGGCAGCCATGTATGAAAAGGCGGTGCAGATTGTAATGAGCAACTAGTTCCTCCAGTTGGTTCCCCATCACTCCACTTATATTTTTTTATCATGTATTTCAGCCATCACGGATACTCCTATGACCTCCCACATTAGGGGGCATATGTTATAGCAAGATTTGCCTCACCCCATGAAATCTTGCACATAAGGCCTTTTCCCATTTCCCTATGTAGACTTGTCATCCTTTTTTGCAAATCCCATAGCTAAAAATACATTTTTTCCACATATATGCACCTTGTCTACTATACATCATGTGTATACACAAGTTGCACCACTACATCCCACGTACATCGGGAAATGTGCCTAAAAATGAAAAATTGTGTCGGGTTTCCATGTCACGACAGGAGATCAATGATCCTTTGCCTTCCATATACTGGAAATGTTCTGACTTGGCCCTTCAGTTCCACTTGAAGGCTATAAATGGACCAAATCCGAGCTATGGAAAAGAGGAGAAAGAATTCAACTTTGAGAAAAAAGTTACTCTAGAGAAATTATTCACTTCACATTGAGTCTGCAACCCTTTATCCTTTAAGTCTGAACATAGTTTTTATCCCCCAATCTATTCCCTTATTGAGTGAGAACTCCATTGTCTCTCTTACATGAGCTTTCCTTTGGTGGAGGATTGAAGTGGTGGAGGCCCAACTGGAAGGAACTTAGTTTATCGGTTCTGAACCATTCCGACACAAAAGTCTGTAACTTATTCACTTCTTCTGATTATATATTAATAGAAATACCATTTTCTCGTCCAATTGATATCTTGCAAATATTTGAATTATTATTCCATGGGTGTATTTTTTATGAATGTTAATGGATTATGTTATTGAATGTGCTAACATCATATATTATCACCATATGTTTTCTTTGCTTGGTTGTTGAAGACTAGTTGCAGGTATATTTCTTTAGGTCAAGTGCTCAACAGTGGAATTCATCGAACGTCTGGACGATTTAGGCCTTTTATATTGTCTTGCTACCAAATTTGTTTATATAGCATACTTGGGAATAGAGTTGATTTCTGCAGTCATTTTCATCTGTTGTGGTTTTCCCCTAGCCATAGATATATTTTCCTCATAACAGGGGTATGTTGTCCCCAATAGATATAATGTTAGTATTGGATTTGATCAAGTCATTAGTGTGCACATTGGTCAATATTAAGGGGCCAAAACTCAAGAGAAAGAGGTTGAGAAGGAGCCTTTAGAGCTCACAGATCAAAGGAGAAGTGCATATGGCTAGGACCCAGGAAATTTATAGTGAGGGATCAATCCCTAAAGGCCCGAGGTTCAGTATCAAACACTTGGGTGCTTATCAGGAGGATAGAGGTGCCTATCATATCCAAAATAAGTTTAATCCCTCGCTCAAATGCAACCATGTCAAATAATCAAGGATTAAGGGGAAAATTTGGGAGAAAGTGCATGCTTGATCATCTAACGCCTACAAGTGAGCCTGCTCAACATTTGTGGATGTGTGTCACATCGTAAAGGTGTTTGGGAGCTAACACAACATTGGGGCATG